>JARDXD010000630.1:0-52876 GCA_029218145.1 Aphanocladium album | reverse complement strand
CCAGAACTGACGACATCTCGACCGACTCCAGTCCCCGCGCCGGCCTTGCATCTCCTGGAACTGCGTCTGGTGCTGCGCCCTCCCTCTCCCCCGACAAGTCGTCCCGCGCGCTCGACCTCGAACAGTCTTTTGCCAAACACGACGACCTTCTCGGTGCTGCCCTCTTTCCCACCCTCTGCGATGGTGACACCCCCGGCTCCGGCTCCAGCCTCGACCAGATGCAGTCCGAGGATCCCCTCGCCGCCCAGGTTTGGAAGTTCTTCACCAAAACCAAGCAGAATCTACCCAACCAGCAGCGCATGGAAAACCTCACATGGCGCATGATGGCTCTCAGTATGCGCAAGAAGCAGCAGGAACAGCGCAGTCGAGAAAAGTAAGTTGCATCTATTGCCTCCAAATCCTTTGTATCTTCTTCATTCTGCCTGCCTTTCTACCTTTTGCTCTGTGCTTTCTTTATTCCTCCGCCGCCCCTCCAACTTGTGCCTTGCCAGCATCCGTGTGGTGCGCTACCATTTTGCCCTTGCCTCTGCATGGCCCGCTGCACATTGCCTTTGCGCCTACACCTTGCGCTCCTTTGATAATTTCCACGTCTTCTTTTTCCGCCGTTAATGCCAACCTCGGCCGCTGCCAACCTGATCGCTGACCTCTCTTGTTTCTCTTTGTACAGCAGCATTTCTCGCCCAGGCGCCCAGACTGGCCCCAGCGGGATCGCCCAGCTTCGTAAATCTTCTCAGGCCAACGCTGCTGCCGCCGCCGCCCCCCACAATCCGGATCAAATGAGCATTGATGACTTCATCTTCCCAGAGCAGACCGGGTCTCCGAGCAGCTTTACTCCCACACAAATGTCTGCCGCCGTATCCGCCGCCGTATCCGCCGCCGGCACCTCCCAGCCCACCAGTATCCCGATCCAGCAGCAGCCAAGAACCGACAGCCTCGGCAGCGCCTTCGTCCCTCAGTCTGTTCCCGACGCTCCTCATCTCCAGCATCGCGACAACAGCGAGTTCAACTACGTCCAGCGCCACGTCCGCAAGACCAGTATAGACGAGCGTCAGGTGTGTACTTTTTCTGCTCGCGCCGGCTGCATGGCAGTCGCAATGCGCTCTCTCTTATGGCCACTAACATCTTGTAGACGAGAAAACGTCCAGCCAACTTTTCTCCTCATATTGGTGCCGTCGGCACACAAGGTGACTCTGCCATCCATGATATCGACAACGATGGAGACATCCACGGCTACTCGCTCGATGGCCACACTCAGATGAACATGTCTCAGCAGATGCCCATCGACCAGTTTGGCCTCGACTTCATGCCCAACAACAACATGATGAACAACTCCCAGTTCCAGCAAGAGTTTGGCTTTTCGCCCTCCACCTCTCCCATGGTCTCCAACGGCCCGCTCTCGTCATTCAACAACTCCATGGCACCATCATCGCTCAACACCACTGACTTCTATTCGCCCCCCGCCTCTAACTACCCCTCCGCCGTCTCGACCCCGCATGGCATGGACAAGGACAACTTTTCTTTTAGCCCCCAGGATGCTCGTCAGCACCAAGGCTTCCAGCAGCAGAACATGAATCAACAATTCATGTACAATGACCCTAACGGAAACAGCATGTACGGCTCCATGCCCCAGGGCCAGTCCTTCAACCAGATGGACCCTTCCCAAGGCATGCATCCCGACAGCGGCCTCGTGTCGCCCAACATTCCCATGAACCAGGATGGCATGTTTTCCTTTGGTGGCGATTCGGACGAGGATGATGGCAATAATGGCATGAGCAATATGCAGGGGGATTTTACATCTGCCGTTGACGAGGTCGGCTCCCTCGGATGGGACGCATCGCTGCCGGGCCAGTTCAGCACGCACTCTGCTCGCTATCCTGGTGGCCGTCCGCGCAAGCAAGTCGTCATCGGTGGTACTACTACCGACTATGTCGAGTCCATTAACGAGGACTCTGTCGGTGCGTTGGGCAGATCTCAGTCATTCAAGTCCCCTGGTGTGCGACAGCAAAAGCTGCCCCGCACTGCTTCGACGCCCTCGCACATGGCTTCCAAGCACAGCGGCTTCGAACAGATTGCCCAGTCGCTGCCCACGTCACCACATGGCGAAGTCGCTGGCAACATGTCTGGCTTTTCCTCTGTGGCTCCCAGCCGGCCCTCGTCGCCGCCGGGTTCCAAGCACGGCTCTTCCACCAACTTGCAAGCCGCTGGCGGCAACCAGACCGAGGGTGGCAACCCCACGACGTGTACAAACTGCTTCACGCAAACAACCCCGCTGTGGCGACGAAACCCCGAGGGCCAGCCCCTGTGCAACGCCTGCGGACTGTTCCTGAAGCTCCACGGCGTCGTGCGACCTCTGAGTCTCAAGACGGACGTGATCAAGAAGCGAAACCGTGGCTCTGGCAACAATGCCGGCGGTCGCGGCAAGAAGGGCGCCGGGTCGGCTACGGCTTCGCGCAAGAACTCTTCCCTCTCGATTGCCAACTCGGCGCCCTCTGGCCAGCAGACGCCAACCAACGCTACTCGTCCCGGCACAAGTCACAAGGAAGAGAGCCCCGCGTCGGCAAGCAGCCAGTTTGGCGCACAGGCCGCAGGTGGCAAGGGCGTGGTGCCTATTGCTGCCGCTCCGCCAAAGTCATCGCCCGGTCCCGGAGCCTCCGCATCGGCCATCTCGCTGGCTCGCCCTCCCACCAATGCCTCCGTGAAACGACAGCGCAGACACAGCAAGAGCGATGGCACCGCATCAGCTATGGATATTAACAGCGGGTTCCCCAACGACGGCACAAGATCGCTCGGCACGACACCCAGCATGCCATCCATCTCGTCCACCATGATGTCGGCGGGATACGGCATGTCGCAGCGACCGCTGATGGCCGCGCCAGGACCCATGGGCCACAACCCCAACGGCGGCATGAACGCCAACGGCAACGGACCGCAGGAGTGGGAGTGGCTCACGATGAGTTTGTAATTTCTTACTGCTGCTTGCATCTTTTTACACCCATTTTTTTCGAACATGTTTTTCGAACACGATATTTCGAACACAACACTGGCGAACGACGAGTGCACAACGAATGGCGTTTGGGATCGATTTCAGTCTTGGGCCTTGTAACCGCCCTATACACAACCGAACGATATACCTCTTCGACAAGGCGCCGGTACGCCCGCCATTATAATACATACTTCCCACCCGACCATCGTTACGTTGGAGATTTTTGCCACTACTGAACGACGACTGTAATAGGACATGAACCACGACGAGGGGCTTTGCTTCACTGGTGCATTTACGGAATCGATTTCTTCTTTTTATACTTTCTTCTTGATCAACGGCACTTTGTTTTTTCAGCCGTTGGTATTTTTTTTCTTTTGCGTTTGATGATACCTTGCAATTAGACTGGGATTGGGTATTTGGTGATTATCTGGAGCCCGCGTTTTTTTTACACATTTTTTGGATGATGGCACTTTGGGATGGGGACTTGTTTTTTATGTCTGCTTGGCTGCAATCCAGCACAAGCTACCCTTTTTTGTATTGTGGATGAACTGGTTATATATAGAGTATTGGCCCTGGGACGGGAGGCGTTTTTTTTTTCAACTTTGATGATTGTATTTGGCGTCTAGAGGCGGTATGGGTGCTACTTTTTTTTGTTACTCGGCAAGGCAGACGCAAGCGCAAGGTTATATACCACATTATATAGTACAGCAGAATTTTAACCTCTACATTATATCACAACTTGCTGTCCTGTGAAATTTGGAATGGAAGAAGCAACACTGAAAGATGCGCGCTTATTTACACAGATTCGTCTGGACGCAGAGAACACACATCACGACCTAGGCATATCGATGTTTGGACAGCGTCTCAAGCAAGACACGTTGAAATAAAAACTCTGCATTAAACACGCACACGACTCTATGTTGATCTTCTAATCCATGATGCCCCATGTCCATATATAATTTCACTCCTTTTCGTTTCCACGCCGCTGAAAAAAAAACACACACACAAAGAACCCCAATATGCCCATCCCCCATGTCCATGCAACCAACCAATCCACGCAACAAAACCATCCGCAAACAAGATGAGAAAAACAACAAGAAAAATGAGAAACAAGAGAAACAAGAGAAAGAGCGCATCTGAAAATGAAAAAAACTAAAATATTCTATTAAAGAAAAAAAAACCACCAAGAGCAGCATTTGCCATGACGAAAGAAGAAAGACGAAATAGCAGGGCCAGCCTAGCCACACGTATGAAAGAAGTGAATCAAGAAGAGAAAACTTATCGCAGATATCTCCACTGCGGTTGGCATGGACAATACACGTCCCGGCACACCGGCTGCTCCCTCTAGAGCATGGTGCCAAACGCATCGTCCGTCGGAATCTTCTTGCGCGGACTGTTGCTGCCGTCTTCGCCGTTGGCCGGCTTGCGGTGGCGAAACGTGAAGCCGACAAAGAGGCTCTTGCTCATTTCGTCGTCCCGATCCGCCATGGTCTCGAGCGCCTGCTGCTTCTCGTGCACTTCCTTGTACTTGGCCATGTCAGCCTCGTTGCCAAAGTCGTCAAAGTAGCCCGCGTCCGTCTCCGAGTCGAGCTCAGGCACAAACGGCGCGCGCGTCTGGCGGAGCGTCGCCCAGTCCACTTCGGCAAAGTACTGGTGGTTGTAGATATCTTTAATATTGCTGAAACGTCTCACGCGCGAGTTGATGCAGCTGCAGCTGGTTAGTAAAGTGTCCAAAGGTGACAGAAAAGTAAAACATACGTCGTGATAAAGTTCCAAGTGCGGTTGCTGAGGAAATAGTTGGGATCCTCCCACACAGGGCGCTTGAGGACTTCCTTCCAGTGCTTCAAGTTGCGCCACGTCTCTTCCGGCGTCGCGCCAGCAAACGGCGGGAAGCCCGTCAGCGCTTCAAACAGCATGCAGCCCAGACTCCAGTAGTCCACCGTCGAGTCATATTCTTCCCCTCTAAGGACCTCAGGTGCCATGTAATCGGGCGAGCCCACAATAGACTTGGCATAGTTGACGTCATTGTCGCGCATGTTGCGGTAGCTCTCACGGCGCTCCGACACGGTGCGCTGTTCAATGGGCTTGCCAAACGGCACAGAGGTCTCCGACGCCTCCTCGAGCTTGACGCGCATGGACTCAATGCGAGACGGGGCGAGAACACCCGCCGCAAGACCAAAGTCGGTCAGCTTGACATGGCCCGTCGAGTCGATGAGAAAGTTCTCCGGCTTCAAGTCACGGTGAATGTAGCCTAGCTGGTGCAGGGCGTCGATGGAGCAGAACATTTCGGCAATGTAGAAGCGGGCATGGCGGTTGGACAGAACACCTGTGTTGTTAAGCAAGGTGCGGAAATCACCACCTGGGACGTATTCCATGGCAAGATAGATACTCCTGTCGTCCTGGAACGAGTACAGCAGCCGCACGAGCCACTCGCTGGACGCGGTCGTGAGAATATCACGCTCGGTGAGGACGTGGCGAACCTCGTCGAGCTTGAACAGCAGCTTCTTGCTCATGACCTTGAGCGCGCACACCTCGCGCGTGTCCTTTTTCTGGGCCAGGAACACCTGACCGTAGCCGCCCTGGCCAACCTGCGTCAGGATCTGGAAGTCGCCGTGGCGAAGACGGACACGACGCTTGCGCAGGTTAGCACGCTCGCGGCCGGCATATTTACTCCACATCTGGTTGAATGTCGCATCATCGGTCGCCGGGGGTGCGGGGAACTCGGCGTTGAAAGCGGCGAGACGGTTCTGTCGAGAGCCGACGTAGGTGAGGAGATCAAAGTAATAGTCGAGAAAGTCTGGATCGTGTTAGCAAATTGGCAAATCACCCTGGCATCTTTCAATACGTACATAGTTGAGTAACGTTGACAAGTCGGCGGACGCTTGGTCTTTGCAGAATTTCGCGTTCCTCGGCAGTCAGACCGCGAGATGTGTTGAACTTCTTGGCCGGTGTCAGAGGGCGCTCCTTGCCTTCGTATGGCTGCTGGCGCGACAGCGCAGCGTGTGCAGCGTGTTGGACAGGTGGTGTATTCTCCTGGCCCTGCTTCTTCAGAGGACTGCCCGGGGCTGGACCCTTGTGCAGGACACTATCATCGGCTACAAGGCTGCTGTCGTCGACAGGCTGGGCGTTTATCTTGGCTGGGGACAGCGGGGTGACGACAGTCTGAGGCCGGGAGAGGCGAACAGGCCCGTCAGCTTCCCCAGAGTTGAGGGACATGGCGCTGTCAAAGGCTGAGGGCAGATCGTGGGCACCTGGTGGGTGCGTCTTCTTGCTTGGGCTGCCCTGCGGGGTGCTCAGCGGGTTGATGAAGTTGTTGTCTGTGTTCTTGGTGGGCGTCACGGGGCGGACGACTTCTTGAGCGGCCTTGTCCCGACCGGACTGGAAAAAGTTGGACATGAAGCTGGCCATGGCTGCTAATTTCTGGTATTGTGGTAGATGTGCTGATCAAAATCAACAAACGCGTGGCCGAGAGGAGGCGGGCCGTCAGATGGCGCTTCGTCTGCCTGGATAAGAGAGCGGGCAGCAGGCAGCAAGGCGATAAATATGATGAATGCGAGTGTTATGCAGAGAAACAATGCCAGATGCAGCTCTATGCCAATGCAGAACGACGGCTGAATAAATAATGGCGGCAGAGGGCGAGTTGGCAGATGCAGATGCAATGCGGGATACAGGGCGGTTTTGGCTGGTGCCAGGCCTGGTGGTGGAATCTGGGGGTGCTATTGGGTGGAGCTGCTGCCAGAGTCAACACAGGTTGGAGCAGCAACACGGGCTGGTGGGAGCTCTGAGCGCTGCGGGCGCTGGTGGGACGAGGTGAGGTAGGGAGGGAAGGTTTGGGATATTATTGTGCATTCCTGAAAACAAGGTTTCGGGCTGGCAGGGAATTCTCTCTTTTCTCTAGCTGCAGAATTATTGAACCAGGTACTGCTGCAGGTGTTGCTGCACGCAAGGATTGCGGTGTAGCGTATTTGTTTACAGCGGCCTACAGTGACCTCATGGCTGTAAGTGATTTGTGAAGCATTGATATATGGCTGGTGCAGCTCAGCCACAGCAACAATCAGAGGCCAATGGGCAGCAGCATAATCTTAATGTTCACTGAAGAAAATACGGGAGAAAGTTGAGCTGAAAATAGCCACATTTCCTTGACTCTCCAAGACCACAATACTCATTTCAACTCACCACAGTTGCTAGACAAGATGTGCATCAGTGAAACCACCACAAGCCTACCCAGCTGCGACGGACATGGCGCCACAACTGGCTAGCCCAAAGCAGACTAGCACACCCGGCACCTCGCCTGTGCCTGTTGAACCAGCAGCTAAACCGGATCATTGCCGGGCCGGTAGCACACACACTCCCTCACAGAACGACTTGAGTGGGCTGGGGCTCTCGGTTGAAGCACGTGACTTGAGTCCTGGGCGGGGCACGCACGCCAAATCGGTGTGGGAAAACCCTGCCAAATGGCACAAAATAGAGGCCATCCACTTTTCAAACAATCGACGAGAGCGACTCTTTGCCAAAATTTCCTCACCACAATTGCTGTCCGTTAAACCGACAAAACAACACAGCCAAATTTCGACAAGATGGAAGCTTCGAAGACCCCCGTCAAGCTGGTCAAGGTGACCAAGGTCATTGGCCGTACCGGTACGAATTTATATGACACTCCGACATGGGGCCGCCAAATTTCGAGATATATCTGAAAATTATTCCAAAATTCGATTGTCGCTCGCTCGAACGAGCCACTTCGATAGGCGAACCGATTTTCGAACTTGGATTGGCGAAACTATGAAAATGCTGGAACTCTTGGCTAATTTTTCCGTCTCCCAACAGGCTCCCGTGGTGGTGTCACTCAGGTCCGTGTCGAGTTCATGGACGACTCTACCCGTTCCATCATCCGCAACGTCAAGGGTCCCGGTATGTTCCCTACGAAGAATTCGCACAGATCCCACGACGATTCTCTCGACAAGCCCCCGATGCCCGAGCGTGCAGCCTTGCTAACTCTAATTGCCCTCCCCAGTCCGTGAGAACGACATTCTCTGCCTGCTCGAGTCTGAGCGCGAAGCCAGACGTCTGCGATAAACGGCTCGATGGGATGTATGACGATGACGACGCGCGCGCGAGGATGAACAAGTATAAAAAAGGGAGCAGGTCGTTCCGGAATTTTTTTCTAAGCTTTGGTCGAATGAGACTTTGGTCGGGTCGAATCTTTTGGAGTTGCGATTCTGGACAATTGGTGTCTTGACTGAATTCACAAAAAAGGAAAGCAAGGTGTCAATAGCATAACCGGCTGGCAGCCCGGTCGGAAATACCTAACCTCATTCATAAACATTTCAAAAAACTACGACTCGGACCGAATGCGAACGTGAGGCATGGTGTGATGGATGGGTGGGAGGGATGTGCTAGTTGTTGGGAGCGTCGACTCGTGCTTGGACATGCGAGGATGACGAGAGCGGTGACGGCGAGGGACCAGGAAGTGGCTGACTGGCTGACTGGCAACGGGTCTGTGATTGTGCGACGACAACGCCGGAATGACATTGGCTTTGGCTTCTTTGTGATCCGGTAAACGGCTATGGTGCAGATCTTGGTAGCTGACTACGACTCGGAAAGCACTATGTACGACAATCCAACCAGTTTGCCCAAGCCTGTTCGCAACGTTGTAGTGTCAGATATGTTTGCTTGTAACTTGCGACGTAGCTGCAGATGAGTTGCTTGCTCGCCACTTCTGAGCGTAAGTGTTTAGAGATTTGGCGCGCTTGACTTGCAGTGGGATGACGTACGGTCCTTGGTCCTGGTATCAGGTCGCCATGTGAAGTTGATGTGTAGGGTAGTACTACCTTTCAATGAGATATATCTGGTACGCAGCGCCGCCGTCTTTGCACGCTTTTTAGTTCCCCTTTACTCGAGTCTATTCCAAGAGCCAGACGCATCTATGTGGTCTCTATTCGTCGCCATTTCATATTATTTGCCTATATGTTCTCAAATCAGAGACCACAGTTTCGCAGTCCACGTCTACAAGTGCACTAGTGTGGCACAAGATGGGGCTCTTATTGGTATGCTTGCCTGGAGAGTTGCAGAGCAGCACTCCCACCGTTCTAATGAATAGGCAAAGTATTTATCATGACCTAATCACACCCTTGTAACTATACTTTTCCTTTATGCGACATTGGCCAACTCCACAAGGCTGTCGGTAAGCAGTGCTGCGAGCCGACAAGGTGCGCTGACTGAACGAGGTGTAAATTAACTGTCGACTGAAATACTGCGCCTCCGTAAAATAGTAGATTCTTCAGATGATCGGGCGCTACAGCACCTCGAAGACATGTTATATCCAAAATTAACACTGGCTTAACCTTTTGAATACGAGCTACATAGGTATGTATACGTAGGCACGTACTGAGACTCAGCCACTCCAGGTACCTTAGCGCCGTCTGCAATTAAGGAACGCCTGCGCCACGATTCTGCAGCGCACTGTCCACTGTAACAGTCCGCACCAAACCGCTGCAGCCCACTGCAGCTCCCCTGAACCCCCCCGGAAGCCCCAGGCCGTGCCAAGTTTAGCGCACCCGCAGCCCGCGTCATCGTGGCTGACAACTGAGGAGCAGCCACGGCTCGGCCTTGGCTTGGTTCCTTTGCTGCCACCTGCCAACCTCTTCTTGGTGCCACGAAGCTTTGCTGCCCGGCTGCCATTCCACCTCATCACTCTCTTGGTCCCCTTTGACTGCGACCGACTGCGGACCAGCATCCGTTTCCAGAAGCAACTCGCACGCTCCCGATTTCCGTCAAAGACGCATTGAGCTCACCCCTCTCGTTTTGTACCTTAAGCGCCCCATCTTCGCTGGCGGCGCTCGCCGTTTACGATCGCCTCAAACCCTGTTGTCCCCTCACGGTTCGAGCGCCTCTCTCGCGACAACGAGCGATATTTGTCCCGCGCTCGAGGTTCTCGCAGAAGCACCAAACCTCGCAGCAGCTCCGGCGACAAGATTCGGCTAAGCGGCTCACCCCTCACCAACCTAGCACGAACCAGCCATGTCGTCCGAATTTCGCGGCCCGGGCGACGACGCCCTGCCTGCACCGCCGGGTCAAACCCAGCCAACGCAGCCTGGCGCGCCCTCAGAGCAGAAATCAGAGGACAGCAGCAGCAAAGAGCCTGCGTCTGAAAAGGAAAAGCCCGAGGGTGCTGACGGCGACTCGGACGACGACAAGAGCGACAATGGGGATGCTACCGACGGCGCAGCTCCCGGCGGAGGCCCCCCTCCACCGGACTCTTCTACTCCGAACCCGGCAGACGCTGCGCTGTTGAAGCAGGTCAATGCTGTTCTCTCCTCGGAGGTAATGCGACCCCCGCGCTGCGCAATGCGAATAGTGCTGACCCTTCCTAGATTGGCATTGCCACGCTGTTAAATCGCCTCAAGCAGAGTGTCGCTTCTGCAAAGGTAGTCACCTCTACAATTGTGTAAAAAAGCGATTCGACTGACACGCATAGGAATTTGCCACCTTCCTCAAGAAGCGCGCCATTCTCGAGGACGACCACGCCCAGAGCCTGAAGAAACTCTGCCGCACGACCCAGGAGAATATGCGACGAGCGGACCACCGCACCGGCAGCTTTGCCCAATCTTACGACGAAATGATGTACATTCATGACCGCATGGCCGAAAACGGTATCCAATTCGCCGCTTCGCTTCATCAAATGCACGAGGACTTGATTGAGCTCGCCAACAACTCGGAGCGCGGCCGAAAGACGTGGAAAGCGAATGGCCTGTCTGCCGAGCAAAAGGTTGCCGATCTCGAGCAGGCCATGCGCAAGAGCAAGGCCAAATACGACTCGCTCGCCGAAGAGTATGACAGAGCCAGAACGGGTGAGGGCAGACAAGGTGGAAAGGTCCTCGGCGCTTTCAAGGCGCACAAGTCTGCCGCGCAGCAAGAGGAAGACTTGCTCAAGAAGGCTCAGAATGCCGACCAGACATACTACAGCCACGTCCAGACCCTTCAAACGGAGAAGTCTCAGCTTGAGATGGCGCACCGTCCAGAGGCTGTCAGAGCTCTTCAAGACTTGGTCTCCGAGACAGACTCGGGCACCACACTGCAGATGCAGAAGTTTGGTAAGCTTGCAATTCGTTTCTATTGATAACCATGGTCTGACGTGCCGTGTTCTAGCTGCCTTCAACGAGAAGCTTCTCCTCGGTAATGGCTTGATTGTCTACCCCTTCAAGAACCCACCCGGAGAGACAACTCCCCAGCCTCGCAGTCTTCGCCAGGCCGTCTCCTCCATCAACAACGAGCGTGATTTAAACGAGTACGTGCTGTCTCAGCAGCCCAAGGTCGCACCCCCGAGCGAAGTAAAGTATGAAAAGAACCCGCTACTGGCTCCACAGCCCTCTGCGGCTCCCAGACCACACAGCCAGCCGTTCCCTCCTCAGCAGCAAGGCTCTACCGCTGCCTTTGGTCAAACGAACCCTGCAGCGGCCGGTGGTATCGCCAGTCCCGTCTTGCAGCAGCCACAATCGATGGGCACCCGAACCAGCACAGGCGGCTTTACAGGAACCAACGGTCCTGGTAACTCCCAGCATGCCTCCGGACCGCAAAGCCTATCCGGACCCCTAGGTCCCGGTCAGAGCATGGGTGTTGGCATGTCGCCCGGTGGACTGTCCGACCAGCCAAGACCTTATGGTCAGCACAATCGCAGCTTCAGCCAAGGGAACCCTCTCGGCGCGCCTGGTCCTGGCGGCCCCAGCGGTCCCGGTGGTCCAGGAGGACCGCCCCCTCAATACGGCGGACGAGGAGGCCCTCCTCAAGGCGCTCCTCACCAGGGAGCTCCTCAGCAAGGCCCCCCGCGATACGGTAACGGCCAGTCCGGCGCCGCCCCTCAGCTCGGTGCCTTGCCCTTCCAGGGAGGCAATCCCCCAGGCCAGCGCGGATCACCGCAGCAAAGTCAACCGCCGTTTAGACCCCCTGGCGCTCCCAGTGGTCCCGGTGGTCCCGGTGGCCCTGGCGGCCCTGGCGGCCCTGGCGGACCCGGCCCGCGCGGGTCTCCGCAGCAAGGTCAGATGCCATTCCGGCCTCCTGTGGGCGACGTGAAGAGCCCAGCCGGCCCCGGCGCCCAGCCGGCCGCCATGCAGCCCGGACAGCAGCATCCCCAGGGCCAGCCACCGGCGTATCCCAGCGCGCACGGTACGAGTGTCATGGCCAACCCAACGCCGTCCAAGCCCGTCTTTGGCGTCTCGCTGGCAAAGCTGTACGAGCGGGACGGCCTCGCCGTGCCCATGGTGGTGTACCAGTGCATCCAGGCCGTCGACATGTACGGCCTCGGCGTGGAGGGCATCTACCGCCAGTCGGGCTCGATGAGCCACATCAACAAGCTCAAGAGCATGTTTGACGCGGGTACGTTGCCACAAGAAGCAAGCAAAAGCTTAGAGAGTATACGCTAATCAAAATCTACAGACTCCCAGAACCCGGCCCTGGACTTCCGAAACCCCGAGAGCTTCTACCACGACGTCAACAGCGTGACGGGCCTCCTGAAGCAGTTCCTGCGCGACCTGCCGGACCCGATCCTGACGACGGAGCACCACGGCAGCTTCATCAGCGCGGCCAAGCACGACGACGACATTGTCCGGCGCGACTCGCTGCACGCCATCATCAACGCCCTGCCCGACCCCAACTACGCGACGCTCCGCGCAATCACCCTCCACCTCTACCGCGTCATGGACAATGCCCACATCAACCGCATGAACTCGCACAACCTCGCCGTCATCTTTGGGCCCACGCTCATGGGCTCGGATCCCGCCACCGCCATCACCGACGCCGGCTGGCAGATTAAAGTCATTGATACCATTCTGCAAAACACGTACCAGATTTTTGACGAGGATTAAACATTGTTCAATCAGTTGGATTTTAGCCCCTTGAATTATAGTGCCCCTTTTTTATGTTTTCTTTTGTCAGGAGAATCTTGTCCAGCACGGCGTCATGATGTTGTTGGCCTCCCCCTTACTACGCCCTACGTTTTTCTATATATTGCTGCTCTGTTTTGATTGCCAAATGTCGGCATTTTACTTTGTGTTGAATCGAATTTTATCGCATCGTTTTTTCTTGCTCAATATATTTTGTTATTTTGTACAGATAGCTTACACTAGCAAAGAAAAAAAAAGACTTTAAAAATCAAAGTTTCAAAATTGTCATGGCCCGCCCGCCTTCTTCACCAACAACAATGCGACACTAGAGACCACCATCACGGTGCTCGCTTTCCACGCTCTTCATATTTTATAGAATAATATTTTTCCAATTCAATGATTTGTAGTAATGATGCTAAAAAGCAATATACATGCTATTCCGCCACCCGCCATCCATGAAAAACTCCTCGTAAAAAAAAAAAAAAGTTCAAAAGAAAAGAGACATAATGTTCCTTGCGTTTCTCAGTGTCATTCTTCCCAAAAGGGTAATCTTATAAAACACCAGCAAACCAACAAATAAAACAGGACGCAATGAATGCTAAACAAATATGCCATGGCTTCTTTTCTTGCTCCATTTCAAAAATGAAACGCCACCCTCTTGCCCCCGTGTAAATAATATTGACAAAAAATAGAAAACAAAAAGGGTTGATACATAAGAAAACAGTGCAAAAAGAAAGGTTGCAATGCGTTATTCGTCATGGTTTATGCCAGAAATGCAGTTATTAATTTCACAGGTGCTTCACACGTGAATAAGAGCTTCAGGTAAGGGTGCAGTTCGAGACCACACACTACTGAATCTTGATTGCCTCAAATAGACCCAGGGACAGGCTGGTGTCGTTCTCACCCACGTTCGGCGTCGGCTCGCTGAGAGCCTCCCAACGCCGAAAGTTGAAGTGGCTGTAGCGTTCCTGCAGCGTGGGCCCGATGCCGTACATGGCGCCCAGGCCGCGGGCGGCCGCGCTGAGCGGCACCGCGGACTTGTCCCTGTGCGCGAGCATCAGGTTGTCAGCGGCCGTGGGGCGCGGCGCGCTGAACAGGTAATAGATGCGCGAGTCGGACGTGCCGCGCGCGGGCGCCGCCGAGCCGCCGGCGCCGGGAAAGGCAGACGGGCTGGCGAGCACGCTGCGCGCGCAGTGCTGCCGCATCTCGTCGGGCAGCGCGTCGACGAGGAGCAGCGCAATGTCAAAGACTTGCTGCGCGAGCTTGCCGTTCGGCGGGAGCGTCTGCTGCGATTCGAGCGCAAACAGGATCCCGCAGAGGACAAAGACAATGCGAGCGCGAGCCTCGTGGTTGCCGGCCGTCGGGGAGACGTTGCTGACGGCCTTGTTGACCGCAGCCCCCGGCGTGGCTGCCGAAGGGGGTGCCGCGGGGGCGGCAGCTTCAGACGAGGATGAGGATATGCTGTGGAGCGTGATGAAGCGCAGCAAGGCAGGCAGCCAGTGCTTTCGGACAGCATCCTGGGCGACGGATAGGTTTGGATCGCGCACAGTAATAAGTTCCCACAGGTCGGTGAGCTTCTCGACCAGCGTCGATGTCAGCTGCGCCGACTTCGAGGGCGGCTGACCCGAGATGATGGCCTCGATGACGCCGAGCAGGTTCTTCGCAAGCTGGATCCTATCCTCGCTCGTGGCCAACTCGGCAAAGTTGGAAGCCTTGGACGACGGAATCATGTCGAGGAAGCGGCCGTGGGCCTGGCTGCGCAGGTGCTGCGTGATGTCGTCGCTGAGGCAAGGCAGCATGCCCGTCCACATTATGTTACGGGCCTCGATAGCGCTGTCCATTGCCCTCGCAAACACGTCAAACTGCGATTCCTGCTGCTCACCCGCAGTGCCAGCCGTATTTTGGCTTTGCTGCGCGAGTGAGAGTTCCATGTTGAGACTGAGCTGGCAAAACGGCATCGTAAGCTCGTTGGCCAAGCCCAGAATCTTGTCGAAAGAACTCTGTGTGTTTTCGTCGCCGGGAGCGAGAAGCTTTGCGGTAACAGTCCGAACCAAAGCAGAAGCCTCGGGGGCGAGATCCTTCATGCTGAGAGCCTCAGCAGCCGCAGTAGGATCAGCGACGACCAGGACGCGCAGAGCTTCCAGGACATCGTCTTGACAGGTTCTGTCATCAAGCGGAAGGGTGGCCGTCGTGGAGCGGTTGCGGAGAATCGAGTATTCTTGGACTGCATTGCGGATCATCAGCAAGAGAGCTTTGGAATGCTCAATCTTGGCCGACTGCTGATACACAACGAAGCGGTAGGATTCTTCAGTCGTAAGTGCGTTCTCCTTCGGTAGCTTGCGTAGTATAAGCTGCAAGAGTTCTTGGAGATAGATGGCAGATCCTCGAGGCGGATCGGAATCGACAGCATGAACATTTGCCGCCACAGGCGCTGCGTTGGCAGTATGTAGAACTGTGACCATACTAAGGCAGCCCAGGCTAATGAGTAAAGGAATCAACTCCAACAGTGCCGGCCTCTCCTTGAGCGACCGAATGTGGCTAACCCAGTCGCTCATCAACTTGTCAAAGTGCTGCGTGTCAAAGATGCGCAATCTGGCAAGGAGAGAAGCATAGACCCTACGACTCGCATCCAGCTTGTTCCATCCGGCCTCGAGACGGGGAGCAATATTGCGGAAGAGGCGATTCATCGTGTGGTGGTCAACGCTATTGCCGGTGGCCAGCAGCTTGTCAATCTGCTCCGAGACTTCGCCCTCTGGGCTTGTAGCTTGGCTGACCATGTTGTCCGAGACAGGGGAGCAGGCGTCGATAGGATTACTACGGTCGGTCTGCGTCAGCTCCTGCTGCAGGTTCTTGGCCATTTCGGTCTGGTTGGGCATGCGGTGCGCCAACGACGATAAGGCAGCAAGCAGAGGACGAGCTACCAGTCCGTGCTCACGGCTGACAGCTTTGAGTCGATCGACGTAGAGAGTAAACAGCTCGTCCGCAATGCCGACAGCAAGCAGAACCTGGAGGTTGACGTTAATAGTGTCCACACAAGCTGCAAGAACTTCAATGTTGGACATCTTGGCGCAACTCTTGATCACATCGCCGAGCATGGAAAAGTCGCCAGTCGCTTCGAGAATGGTGCGAGTCGAGGTGAATACATTCAACGAGACTCCAGTATCGAGGCGAGGCGGCAGTAGACTTTGGATCGCATCGCGCAGATGAGCACCAACCGCGCTCTTGAGAGCAAAACTGCTACTCTTGATGCGGTTGACAAGTTTGCGTAGCGGAATCGGCTTGCTTGGTAAGGATTCGTGGTCGTCGTTACTCGGCGCACATAGTCCAACGGTTTGGTTGACGCACTTGATGGCGATGTCGATGTCGCGCGCTTCGTCGGCAACATCGTAGTTGGCTGCGCGGCGGAGGAGGTTCGCTCGATCCATCTTACGGTCCTCCGATATGCAGTAGACGGGGAGCTCAACCAATAGTCTGGATGCGCATGGGCCCGCGTCTTCAATATCCGCGGCACTGTGACAGTTGCCTCGAGCAATCAGCCACTGGATGTACTGCGACACTGAAAAATGACCGGTCCTCGCGAGCTCATTGACCAGGCGGTAGACTGCTTGCTTGCGCACAACGTCATCAGGCTGAATAGAGTCGAGAGTGTCAAGAATGGCGCCGGTGGTATTAGCACGAAAGCTGGCCCAAGCGCGCAGCAAGTTGGCGGCCGTGTATATCTTTTCCAATCCCGGGCGATGAAACGAGGTGACCCATTCAATCACAGTCTTGAGAATTTGGGTCTTGTCCTCCGAGGTTGACCAGCACTTGAGAGGCAGTTCGCGATCGACCTTGCCGTGCAACGTGGCATCGAGCAGCTTGACCAAGTGCTCCTTGCCTCCGACTGGCGGAGATGCCGTGCTGGAAACTAACAATTCCGAGTTTCTTTGGTTGATGGAGCGGTAGGCGTGCTGTAATGCTTGCTCGTCGGTCGGGAGAAAGCCAGAAAGACATTCGCGGTATTTGAGCCACTGTAGAGGCTGAATGAAACTCTCGGGGTTGCTCGCGAGGAGAGATTTGAGTAGCGATACGAGTTGATTCGAGAGAGGTATCAGAATATCTCGATCGGGGTCGTTGTATATCTGCGTATATTAGCAAGCGGAATATTGTAGCGAGGCATATAACCTACAGTGTTGAGGTGATTAAGTAAAGCAAATACGAGGCGACGACCCGGTTTCCTAGATCGCAGGATGTCTGCCCAACATATTTGAGCAATCAAGATCCACATGGGAAGCTTGGCCTGGTTACTGTTTTCCAAGCCAGAGACAATCCATTCTAGGTAATGATCGCGATCTAACAAGTGTTCGGAGTAGAGGACGGTAGCAAGGCGGATGCTGTGAATGGTTAGTCTAATGTCTGCAACACTTGATTGCTTGCTTGACTTACGAATACGTCACTCTCTGCTTCCAATCTGTTTCGGCAACGGAAGAAACGACAGAGTCGACAAACTGTTCCACAAAGATGGTCCAGTCTCGGATCCATTTGAGCTCGTTTCCCATGACGAGGGCACCGGTGACTCCTTTGCGCTTGAAGGCGCGAATCTCGTTGGCGCCGACGCACTTGGCCAGCCAGACAGCTCGCTCGGTGGGTACGTTTTTGTTTAGACACTGGTCGAGGAGCGTGCGACCGCGAATGCCGTGGGGAATTGTGCGGCTGAGGCGTCGTAGCGATATCGTGGGGTTGGCCAGATCCTTGAGCCACACCTCACGTTTCGTGTCGGTAAGCGTGACGCGGGGAGGCGGCTTGAAGGTGGACGGGGCGGTGATTTGGCCGCGGTTGCGTCGCTGGTTGAGGACACCCATAAAAATGGTGGACAGGGCGTTGAGGCCGGTCTTTTGCTTAAGGGACGGATATACGGCAAGGCGAGCCGAGGAGGTCTCGTTTTGGCTGCCGCGATCCCACGTTCCCTTTTGTATAGCCTCGGTGCTCCATTCGTCCTCGTGGTGGCGGCCGGTCCAAGGGAAAAAGTCGGCATTGCCGGAGAAGAGACCCTTGTTGAAAGGATCGCGGTGGACGGTGTCGTGCTTGTTGGTCGAAAGGTAGCGCGGAGCGGCCGAGGGCACCTCGATGGTGTATTGTTTCGGTTTCGAGTCGCGCTTGACGGGCGCAGTCGCGGGGACGGCCGTCTTGTTGCTGGCGACGAAGCGCTGCATGGACGTTCGACGATGCGGCATGGGCATGGGCGGGATGGCAGAGTCTGAGTGGGAGGCGCGGGAGAGCGCCGGGCTCCTGTTGCCGCTGACATCGGTGCTGGAGTCGGGCGCAGCGCTCTGGGACATGATGGAGGGCGTGCCCAGGGGCGAATCGGTCGCGGGGCCGGAAATTATGCCATGTTCATTGGAGAGCTCGAGTCGAAGCTTGGAGGCGCCAGCCCGTCTCGGAGTTGCGCCGTGGCGACTTGGTGCGCTGCTGGCCTGGGACGAGGCTGTGGCGGCGTCGGCCGGGTCGGAGAGCTGGCCGTGGTCTGCGAGGCCATCCTTGCGGACGGGGGAATGGGGCGAGAGATGCGACGAGGATATACCGCGCTGGTGAGCCTGGAGAGTCGAGCCGGAGGGCGCCCGCTGCTGGGCTCTCTGCTGGGCGCCCAAAGGATTCCTGGAGCTCATGCCGTGCAAGGGAGGAAAGACGCCATGCCGGATAGAGCGCTTGGTGGTGAGGACGGAGGGCGGAGGATGGAGGAATTGCGAGAGGATCGAGGCGAGCCCAGCGAATCGATCAAGGCGGTGGTGATGCGAGCAGAGAGGATGGCCGCAGGAGCGTCTGGGGAAAGTTCAACGTTGTGGCGGCGCAGGGGCGTCGGTAACTAGTGTTGGTAGTCGGGGACGCCGCGCGGGACTTGTTGAGGCAGACGTGGCGCCAGCCGAGGGATACGCGACGGGGAGAAAACCCGTCAGACGGGTGGTGCGTGAGGCGAGAGGCGGTGGGCAATCGACGGCTGCTCTGGCGAAAATGGCAGCGGGCGAGATTGGATGGACAGAGGGCAGTCGATCTGTGGTCGTTTGTGAAGATATCGTGGAGGGAGCGGCACGCGCAGTTGGGAATTGGGTGGAGGTGGGTGCGGAAGCGGCAGTACTAAAAAGGTACGTACCGCAGCGCAGTGCGGCGAGGCGACGGGGGAATGTGATTGGCGAGGCCGACACCGAGTAGACAAATTAGTACGGGAACACTTGGCAGGCTGGGCAGAGGCTTGGGGACTGCTTAGGAGAGACGCCCAGGTGCACAAGATGAGTAAAAATAGAGGAAACCAGGCAACTCTGGAGGCAGACGGACGGGTAGTTTGAGCAGATCGATCTGGGGCGTGTCAGAGGAAGCTCAGCATATGTGCAGACGCAGTACGAGGGTGGTGATGACCTAACAGAGACCACGGGGATGCCTTTCAGGTGGTGCCGCCCACTGTAGACTCCACCAAGCGACCCTGTAACTAACTGGCACGCCCTCGTCTGGGTGTCCATGTAGCAGGCGAGAGCAAGGGAGGCCATTTTCAGCGTAGAAAAATAGAGAATGGATAAGAAACATGAGGGAATATATGAAGAAATATGCTGTATTTTCTCACACTATTCTTGTTAGCTAGAGAAAATGGCGGGCTGCATATGTTGTCTCCCTCGTCACATCGTCAACTGGCTGGTAACCAGGTGACCGTTCAAGGCATCAAGACAGCCCAGAAAAAAGGAAAAGAAAATGTATGAAACAAAGGCTTCCTCTTATCCATGATATCTCTCCCTCGATATGGTCTTTTATATAGTACACAATGATGGAGTGTACCGGTTGTCCATCTAGCCAGCTCTTATATGGTCACCAAGGCGCAATAGAATAGCACAACTCTCCGCCCAGGAAAGGGGTTTGACATAGTAAGAAGACAGTAGGCTCTTCATTTTTTACCCCATCTCTTTGCAAACGAACCATCACCTTCTGCGTGATGACAATCCTATCTAGCACCAGCCACTATCTGCCACTCTTCATGTGGGCATATGTGCGAGGGCAAAGACAACCATACAACTAGCTAAGCACATCCAATATGCATATACAGATAGACACATCTTTCCCTCTACCGCATCTCCTTCTACTACTTTTCCTTTGTCTACCAGACATCTCCACCAAAAAAGTTCATCGCTTCCCCGTTCCAAATTCGGCCCAAGGTTTACCTGTCCCCAGGCGGCCTGCCCAGCCTGGGCATAACGCCAGCGGGAACCCGCACGCCCGGCCACGGTACCTCCAAGGTACATGCCACTCACTGTGTCAGCAGCACTCGGCGTCCACTGAAGCTGCAACCTCGACCCCGTATTTTGGTCAGTCGCCACCAAAACCGCACCGCCCCTCTTGGGTCAGCAGAGCCCGTACCAGATTACTTCAAGTCACTCTCATGTACCTCCCCCCATACCTCACATCTCCAGACACCTTCAACTCATCCCATCCCACCTCGGCGCTCGCATCACCCTTCCCACATCATCCATCATGCGGCCTTCCATCTCTCTGCTACCTCCCTCTCGCTCGCTCGCCGGCTCCACACATCCATCTTCTTCCCATTCCCCGATGCTGCCGCTGCAACCACCACTTTTGCTCCGATAGGTCAGCATCCGCTCAGGTTTCACCCTGGTCGACGTGGTGCCGGGCTGCCCAACTCTACGCATCTACTCGTCGTAAAAAAGTACGCAAGGCTGGCTGACTTTAGCACACGGAATAAGAAAAACAAAGCCGACAATAGTCTTGATCATAACAAGATTAGCGGCTCTACTGGTAGCTAGCCCCCCCATCACAGTGCCGCACAGTGCATACCTATCGCGCGCAAAAGCACAGATCCTCGCGCACCTGAGACATTCACCGTGCCAGACCGCCCCGGCAAAGACAAAATTGCATGCTGAATCTATCATCTCGTGCGAGAAATGCCGTGCGACAACCCGTTCCGCCCGCTAGCAGGGTTTGGACAGGAATAATGCCACCGTCGCGGCTCCGCACAGCACCGACGAAAACATGTACGGCAGCCCGCTCCAGCCGTGCCCTAGACTTATGCTCCATTTCAGCGCCTGAGCCAGCACGGGTCCAGCAATCAGCGATCCGACTGTATCCATGATGGACATGGTGCTATACACGCTTCCGAGCCGCCGCGGCTCTACCATGGTGCTGATCATGGACCTCATAAAGATGCCAAATGCACCTCCCAACGTGTACAACGTAAGGCCTGCTCATGTTAGCCCTGGCCAGCCTGGATGTCATATCGAAACAGGACCTACCAGAAATGACAATCGCCACCGTCGGCGCGAGTGCCAAAGTAAGGAAACCAGCTGTAAAGAGGCAAATCGATATACGGGCCAGTGTCAAATCCTTCTTTCGAGGCGACATGCCTAGTTTGGCGTGTAGTACTTTGTCTGTGATGGGCAGCACAAGTACGTTTAAAATGATTGCTGCTGTTGCTCTCCACGAGAGGAGATAGTTTGCCTACGCCGCTTGTTAGTAAAATGTTGTTACATGCGCCACCTGACGTACCTGTCCGAGAGTCAATTTGTATCTGACGGATACATATTGTACCAAAAACAGCATCGATTGTCTGGCAAAGTCTGATATCGTAAAGACACAAACCAAAACAAGGACAACACGCTGGCCGCTAATGTACTTGAGCGACTGCACCGTATGCTCCAGCGTCGATTTGAACGAGCTGTCCTCTGTTCCTTCTATTTGCACGTCGTTCTCTTCGGTCTCATCGCTGCTAATCTTGGCATATCCCTTCTTCCGCACCAAAGTCTCCGGCACGCAGCCTGCAAGAAGCACCGTTCCTCCAGTGCAGGCGAGGCCAATCAGAAGCGGAATCCAAGGATTGCTGTGGTTGCTGTCGATAAAGTACGACGCAATGGGCGGCGCGATAACTTCGGACCCTAAATTTGACGCCGTGAAGAGGAGGAATACTCTAGATCTTGACGCGGCCGGCGTTGAGTCGGTAAGAATCATGGAAAGACAGACATTCACTACGGTGCCGCCGCCGCCTAATATGAGAAACAGCGAGGAGAACCATACGTAGCGTAGCGGGAACTCCATCCAGCCTGTGCAGCGTCAGATGTGATGATACGAGCGCTCAGAGCCAGCAAGTACTTACAGACATACAAGACCCAGCAGGACGACAGAAATCCACCCGTGGCACCCAGCACAAAAATCGGCCGCCGTCCGACCCTGTCCGCCAGCGCGCCAAAGTACAGGCCCAGCAGGATCCCGACCAGCCCGTCCAGAAACGCCTGGTACCCGATGAGCTCGGCCACGGGGCCCTGGACCTCGGGAATCTTGCACTGCGCCTCGTCGGGCCGCCCGCTGGTGCCGTTGATGAACAGCGTCTGCCGCGACTCGTCAAAGTACCGCCGGCAGGTGATGTCCTCAAAGGTGCGCGTCAGCGGCGCGCTGCTGATAAAGTATCCAATGTCCGATATCAGGACAAAGATGAAGATGATGGCCACCGCCCGCAGGTTCATCTTCTCATCGGATGGAGCTGTGTCTTTTACCGGCTGCTCGGCTGGCGGGCTGGCGGCGAGGAGCGGCTCCTCTGCGGAGCTGTCCATTGCCATTGATGATGAGTTGCAAAATTTCCTATTTTGCACCTGTATTGAAGTAAACAGCTCTTTGCAAGAATTGTAACCATGGCATGCCGCTGTGCTGGCCGTGGGCTGGGGACTTTTGTCTGCAGCTCTTCCACAGCCTTGTTTTGGTTGTTACGTGCAAGTGCAATTCACAGTGGAGCGCCGAACCTGGACACGAAGCGAGCCTGATTTATCATACAAAAGATCCTGGAAGAAAAAAAGAATCAGCTTATCCTGCACCGTGAGCAGGCTGCGATATCTGAATTGGGGAAACCCCGATGCTCAACGCGGGGTAGCTGTGAAGCCGACCAAGGCCGACATCAACTGAGAGAGAGAACACTGATTATCCTTATCCACGACTAGCCTTCTAAATTGTAAAGATTCTTTTACTTCAGCAAAAAGATACTACAAAGCCATGCCTTCTGACGAAACAATTCTCGACACACTGTTCGCCAGCGTGCTTCATAAGCAGGACAGCCGGGACAGAGCGTGGGACAGCAACTTTGAGCACCGCATACAGCTATGCCGCTCCTGGGGAATCGACGACAAGGCAGCCCTAAAAGTGATTGACGTCGGGTGCGGGCAGGCCGACTCAACCGCGGTCCTGGCCTACCTTGTCGGCAGCAACGGCCATGTTACCGGCCTGGACCCTGCTCCCCCGACCTACGGCGCGCCGCTGACTCTGGGACAAGCGCAAGACTACCTGAAGCAGTCTGCTCTCGGACCGCGCGTCAGCTTTGTCGAGAACAACCTGCCCGACTTCCTCGCCAGCGGCACCGCGCCGCACTTTGACGCGGCCGTCTTCTGCCACAGCCTGTGGTACTTTGACGGCCGCGGCATGATTGACGAGCACTTTGCCGCCGTCGCCAGGGCGGGCGTCTCGCGCATCTACCTCGCCGAGTACACGTTTGCCGGCGGGTCGGCCGAGCAGCGCCCGCACCAGCTCGCCGCGCGCGCCCAGATCCTGCTGCACAAGCACAAGCGGCCCGGCACGCAAAAGACCAAGCTCGGCGAGCTCAACGTGCGCGAGGCGCTCGAGTTTGACGAGCTCCTCGCGGTGGCGGCCGGCTCGGGCTGGACGCCGGCCAAGCGCGGCGTGGTGACGCCGTCGCCGGACCTCAAGGACGGCTACTGGGAGACGGTGATTGTGGCGCACGAGGCGTTCAGGGAGGGTGTTCTCGCGCAGAAGCTGGCCGAGGAGGATGAGAACCGGCTCCTGGACTACATCCCGCAGGTGCAAAAGGCAAAGGAGGAACTGGAAGCGGCGGGCAAGCCCATCGCAACCATGGACGTTGCCTGGGCCGTGCTTGAGCTGCGCCAAGAACAATAGGGCTAAGGACAGAAGACGGCATCGTTGAGAGATTTCGTGAGATACATGGTATTAAACATATTAGCCTTGGAATAAAGAACATAGAGCTAGCATTAACTGAGGACGCCACGCCCCTAGACTTAAGCTTCAACAGCAAAGAACAGGCAAGATTATACAGAATGCGAACTCCTCCACTTTCAAGCATATTGATGAATAATTTACTCTTATCAATGAATAATACTCCGCACTTGCAAGGGTTGCATACCGTCACTCGCTATCATGCATTTGCATCCTACATGCAGCCCAAACGAGGCTCGGGTCCGGTTAAAGCCATGTATGCAAAAGTGCTTACAGGCGAGCTATCGTAGCGTGTGGTTTATCAAATATTGATTTTTTTCGGCAAGTTTATGGAAGCTCCGCATCTGTAGCCTGATATCGCCCCCGGAAACAATGGAACTTGGCAAACGATAAGTCGTCCTTGGCAAAGCTGTCATCTGAGCGCGATCGATTCGTACCCAGAGAGGGGGTTGGCCAGGGATTTCCGCCCCAAAACAAAACTGGCACCATTTTTCGTCTGTTGTTCTCACAAATCGCCTGCAGTTGAATGCCGAAGAAAAGTAGAAAAAAAAAAACCTTTATAGTTTCCGGGCGGTGCATCAGCCTCATTCTGGAAGGAGTCTGCTGTGCACTACTCTTGCTCGAGGTTTCGTGGCGCCCGCTAGGCTACGAATCAGGCTGCGCCGTCTCACGCCATGGGTCTGCTCGCTTGCGTGGTTCTTACTTATACGCACGAGAAATCGCCAAAAGCGACGGGCGAGAGGACTGGCAAAATTCAGTGACGGCATGTCGAGCGCAGTCAAAGTCGGCACCTACGAGGACAGGCGGAAAAGCCAAAACCGGGAAGCGCAAAGACGTTACAGTATATCCCCGCCAAATGCAAGATCTCGTCAGTGAGTTTTTTTTTTGACTAATTCTTCAATACAAGGACAAAAACTGCGAAGAAAGAAAAAGTCTGGCTTGCCAAGCAGTGATGAGATCAATTGCGCGTCGGCATTTGCCATGCAACTGCTTCCCGGCGTGCAGCAGATGGCGTTCGGTAGCCCCAATGCTGCGTATGAGTTACACAGAGAGCCTGCTCCTGAATGCGGAGAAGCACTGGTGAGCTGACACCCTGCATAGGCTCGTGGTAATGATGGCTTGTTTCTTTTTTTTCTTTATGCTGACAGTAGTTCCTCGTATAGAGAATCGATTACGAAAGCGCACCCCAACATTCAGAGGCTCATCCACAGACCAGGACAGCCAGCAGTGGCGTCGTCAGTTTGGATTTTGCGGATGCTTCGTGGAGCCACGCGATCAGCATGCCTGAGAGCAGGAGCCGTATACCATCGGCTGACGTGCCACCCTCCCCGACAAGCCTCGATCAACCTGCGAGCGAAATTGTGGAAAACAACGTGGCCATACAGCCTCGCCCGAGTTGCACGGCGCAGGCGGCTGACAGCGTCAGCGTTGCGCAGACAAAGATTATTTCCAAGGCGTGTGGGATGGTGGAAGAGCTCAAGAAGCTATATGATCTCGGAGTCGAGCTGGAGCTGTTACGGCAGGAGAGTCATGTACCAGTATACTTGGATGAGGTTGAACGTCTCATCCGCCTTTCAGGACAGAGAGTGCAAAGTGGACCTGCAACAGAAGAGGACAGAACAAGCGTATAATTTAGGCGAATGAAGAAATCCAAGTAAAATGAAAAAATCTTTTTGACCAGTTGCACATTAATCTAGTAATGAAGGGTCTTTGATGCTTCCGCCAGTCAGGCCAGTCTCAAGCAAGTCATGAAACTCCTGCGACATTGGCCACTGAAACGCTCCCTCTGGCGCCCTCATCTTCTTGTACTCCTCCTCGTCCGTAATCTGCGTCTTGTGGTGCCAATCCACAAACGTCTGATAATCGCGACACTTTTTGTTCACGTTGAAATCCGGAAACGGATGCGATTGGCCCTCCACCCAGACGTTGGTGATGACGTCCCCGTTCGCGCTGCACATCAAATTCTGCAGGATAATGTAGATGCAGTGGTCCGTGTGCACACGGTGCAGCTCGGGAAACGCGCCGTCCGGGTACCGGTCCGCAAAGTAGTGCCGCCAGTGGACGTCGCGCCGGACCGCGTTCAGGCAGTGCACGGTGTGGATGACGTCGAGCTCGGCAATGTGCGCGTCGGCGCCAAAGCCCCAGCTCTCCGGCCAGCGGGCCGTCTTGGTCGGGTCCTTGCCGAGGCGGCGTACGTCGTCGGAGCTGATGACGTGCGGGAACTGGTGCGTGATGGCGTCCCAGGCGGCATCGACCTCGGGGGACGGTGGCTGCCGGTAGATGGACGAGTCGCGGTTGAGGAGGGAGCCGTTGATGGCGACGTCGCGGAGCGGGACGTGGACTTGGTCGTACACCGGCGCTGGAGGTGAGCGAGTTAAATTGAGAGGATTTTTGAGGTCTTCCTTGTGGCGGATTTTACTTACAATATGCGTCAATCTTTTTCAGCAGTGCGTTCCCTTCGTTTCTGAAGAGAAAGCGCTGGCTTCTCCAGGAAAATGAGGCCATCAAGGCGGAAAAGAGAAATATCACCATATTTCCTATAGAAAGAACCCAAAAAAGGCATCGGCGCCTTCGAGTAGAAGTTTCTGTACGCTTCCAACCGGCGAGAGTATGCTTTTCCAAGAATCCATCGCTTTCAGAAGAGTCATCCATGTCGACCTTCTCCATTTTGCCGTGCACTGCGCCCTCAAACTTGTCCTTGCTCGAGGCAGGACGTGCCAATTTTCGAAAAGGTGATTCTCTCATTGTTAGAGTGTAGAATCTGCAAATACATGTCGATTTCAGTGATAGCTACCATGGAGCTGAAATGGGCCCGGAGCTTGAAGTTGGGGTAGGTGAGATGACGGGTGAGATGATGCTCAATGGCAGCGCCGCACAGCCGACTTGCGAGCACATCAGCTTTGGAAGTCATGCTACCCCGCACTTTTTATACGTCTCATGAGATATATAGATCACCGCAGCCGTCTTGGCATAGAAAAAGTATAGCCAACTTGCCCACCTTTCAAAAATCTGAACGCACCCAAGCTATATCATGCAGATCAACAGCCTTCTCTGCGCCGCCATTCTGGCCACCATGGGAGCCGCCGCTCCAGTTGCCGCTCCCAGCTCCGATGCCGCTGCTGAAAAGCGCAGCACTGAATATTATCACCTTGCCGGCGGTGTGACTGATAAGCGCGCCAACGAGTACTACCACCTCGCCGGTGGTGTCACCGACAAGAAGCGCTCGACCGAGTACTACCACCTTGCCGGTGGAGTGACTGACAAGAAGCGCTCCAACGAGTATTATCACCTCGACGGTGGCATCAGCGACAAAAAGCGTTCCAACGAATACTACCACCTCGCTGGCGGTGTCACCGACAAGAAGCGCTCGACTGAGTACTATCACCTTGCCGGGGGCGTGACGGATAAGCGCGGAGAATACTATCATCTTGCTGGCGAGGTTACTGACTAAAGTGCTAAGAAGAGCTTCCGATACTCGAGTCACTGCGAGACAACGGTAAAACTGACAATGGGAAGACAAAAAAAAACCTAGATAGCATGAAGAGACTTGATGCTGTCTAAAGCCGCAACGAGGCCCAGAATTACTGTTGCCATGCTCGAGTGATGTCCAGTTTGCGATGTTAACCTGCTGCGTGCTTGCCTTTCGGAATTAAAACTGGATGAAGAAATTTGAGCTCCCTAAGTCTCCTACTGTAAAATAATTCCTCAGGCTCAGCAATTAAACTGGCCAGAAACGGCTTGAAGCCCTAGCCCCCTGCGCGGAGACCACTGACTTGATGGGATAGAAGCAAGCCACTCACTGGCTTAGAGGGTTATACGCTCCTTGACAGGGTATTACATACTAAATATCCACAACTGACCAGTTGAGTAAAAGTCGCCTCTCGCAAAACCTTGTATACACAGCTGGACTGATGTGACGGATTATTGATGATGTAGCATCAAGAAGCCGGAGAGGGCACACTTCTAAAACGAACATGTCTGTTTAGCTTCGACATTAAATGCGCAAATTCAGGAGCCGGAGAGGGCACACTTCTAAAACGAACATGTCTGTTTAGCTTCGACATCAAATGCGCAAATTCAGGAGCCGTAGTAAAACGAGAGTCGGTTAAAACGCTTAAAAAGATGTGCGGCCGTCCAGCTTAAGGGTGCGCATTTGACGTAGGTATCGAGCGATTGCAATTCAGGATGATAGAGAATAATGCTGTAAATTTGTGTAGCTTCTTCTTTTGAATGTCCAGTTAATAAAGTATGGAAGAGGAGAGTGGGTACCCAACCAACTGAAGGGAGTCTTCAACTCATTCATTCATTCACGCAGTCCTTATTCATCGGCGACACACAGTCACATCTCGCAGACTCAAGCCCAGCTGCATCGAAAGCACATATTGCAGTATGTTGTTGCTTGAACTGTTTTTAATGTCCCTGAGCGAGAATAAATTGCTCTTCCTGCAAACCTTCTCTCAGGCTGGTTGCCCAGTGTCCCATGCGGCGGGTATCAATGTAGGAGGAACTTTGGCGCTGAGGCCGCCCTATAACGCCCTATAAACTCATGCGCTAACTAGTTATGTGCAGGTAGCGGGTGGGCTAATTAAGCACGCAGAAGATCACTGATTGGCGAGGCTATTAGCAAGGCAGACGCAGATAACATCGCTGTCAAATCGTAGCTATCAAATCTTTTCCTGGGTTTCCATGTGCAAAACCTCGCTAGAAGTGGTGTACAACAGCGTGAGGCGCTCAGCTGAGACGCAATGCATGAGCATCGCATAAAGTCTAGACCACGGCGAGGCACAGCTTCATCTCACGTTTCTTCAACAGAAGCGGGTCAAGGCTGAATCGCCCTACAGCGCACCTCGACCTTATTTTGAAGCCTAATTTGTCTCGCGTTCAGGCTCAATCGAGAAGCTCATTTATTTTGTATGACGAGCTGTAACTATATATAAAAACTCACGATGCGCCCGGCGCTGGGTCGACCGTGGAGAATGGTGAGCACACCACCTTCAACGCCATGGATTTATTTGCAAAAGCAGTCAAGAATGGCATTGCCAAGGGGTACGCTGTCGGGCAGCAACAACTCCAACAGCATTTAAACAAGCGCGATTCTGGCACTCAACCTGGATACAGCAATTCGAGCGGTTACTATGGCGCACCGCAAAGTGCAGAAGCAGCCACCTCCCAATATTCGGTATGCATTATACACCAGTTCAAAATGAAGGATAAAGGCTTTGTTTTGAAATCAAATAGCTGACTATAATTCAGCAACCTCAAGCGCAGCATCCGCAACAACAATACAATGCAGCCTACAATGGAAGTGCGCCACCGCTTCCTCCCAGACAGTATCAGCCGCCGCCTCAGCCTCAATCTAATTATGATGTGCACACATCACCGCAAAATCCACCTGTCAGCTATGATTCCGGGATAACATCACGGCCAGACTATTCGTACAACTCCATCATGCCACCGCCGCCTCCATCTTACATACCACCCACGTCCGCCCCTCAGCAGGCAAATTCACAACATGGCGCACCACCCACTTCCCAGCACCAAACTTTCACTGGATATGATCAGAATTATGCCCATAGAACCGAAAATCTGCAGTATCAATCGCAGAATCCCTACGAGATTACGGCAGGCAATCGGCCGGTAAGGGTCCCCATTACGTCAACCACTGAGGCCAGTCAAGGGCCTCAGCAGCAACTTGTCCGTGATGGCAACGGAGGCTTCATTTTGAGGGATGTTTCCAGCCACGACGCACACATTCAGCCTCAAAGCTCAGTCGAGTCATATTCATACGCGGCCCCGCCGCTCACCACTCCCAACTATAGGGACACTCAACCAAGCGTACACTATGAGCATACCACATTGGTTCAGCCTGCGACAGAAATACGGGATACAGACAGGCCAAATTTCGCAACTTCGAGTAGCACTTCTAATGTTAAATCTGGAATTCTGTCGTTCATTGACCAGGGCATGTCGGCTCTCAGTTTGGGCTCTGCCCAGAAGTCGGCACCAACTGAACCAGAACCGACGGTCAGAAGAAAGCCGAAGAAGCACGTGGAGCTGCCGCCAATTGTTGCAGACGGACCTGGAAGAGATGTGGTACGCTTTTGCCCTGAGCACAGACTGGTAGACTACCCTCTCTACTGGTACTACCTGGATGATCTATCAGACTCGTCAATCTGTACCAGGTGCTATGCGGATCATATTGAGATTACTCCACTGGCTTCGAGATTCAACAGGAAGCTTGCCGAGCCTGAAACGGTCTTGTCATGTCACTTTCGCTACCACCGGGTGAAAGATGTCCTCTGGCCAGCGGCCGTCCGAACAGGTAGCTTGGATGCTCTGAAAGCATTCCTGTCCAGTCGGTTGCAGATAACAAACTGCAAGGACCGAGCCGCCACGACCGACCCCGACGGCATCAAATACTACAGCATGAGAAACGACGATGTAGCTGGCTTCATTGCGTGCGAGGCTTGTTTTGTGGACCGCATCGCCGACACCTCGTTTAAGTCACAATTCGTTCCGCACAAAGTTGAGCAAGGGAAAACCGACCGCTGGATTTGCGACGCGAGCATTCCATATATCCGAAAAGCTTTGGAACTGTTCTCGGAGCATAACGACTGGGCTGGGTTCGTCGAGGGCACGACTCGACGATGCAAGTTGCTCATTTGCGCCGGCAACGAAATGGCCAGAGCAGACTGCGAAAATTGGTATACGACAAGGCAAAAAATGGAAGGCTTTCAAGTCTGCGAAACATGCTACATGGACAAGATCGAGCTTGATCCTTTCAGATCGGAATTTGAGAAGCTTCCAGCATCTGCCGACTATGACCAGTACATTGAGTTTTTGCGTCAACGCTGGAGCTGCTCGCTGACAAGCAGCTCGCTGCCCATGATGTTCGCGCTCGAAGCCGCCGAGAACAAGGATGACTTTTCTTCTTTCTACAGGTCAGCTTCGGCCATCGTGAAGCTGGTGCCATGCACGAAGAACGGCATCATTCGAGGCAATTGGTGGACTCTTTCAGGCGGTTGCAAGAATTTCGACATTTGTGAGGCGTGCTACGAGGGCATCATGAAGACCAACGAGCTGGACAAGTTTCTTGAAAGCAAAGCACACGGTCCAGAGGAGACTATCGTTTGCGACTTTTGCCCAGCCGCACCACGTTACAATGAGTATTTGAGCAAGTTCGCTGAGACATTGGATCGCGGAATCTTCAGCTGCTACGCGGACCATGTCAAGACCTTTGCTTCGGTACCAGCCTGTCCTGGTCGCGACCACCTCGAAAAGAGCCATTGGTGGGGTTACGGCGAGGCACTGTTCTGTCAGAACTGCTACCTGGTTTTCGTCCAGCACACTTCTCTCAGCGAGCACATGCCCCTGCAGGGCGCGTACGACGAGCGGGCGCAAATCTGTCAGATTTGGTCTCCGCGCATGCGCAATATGTGGCGCGCCGTGTGCGATGCGGGCGAGCCTGGGTCGGCCGAGTCCAACGCCGAGCTTGTCAAATTCCGCGCCTTTGGCACCAAGCGGTTGGAGGTGTTCCTGGCGACGATCCCGCGGATCAACTTCATCAAGGGCATGAAGGAGATCAAGATGATGCAGGCCATGCAGCAGGGCCAACTGAGTCTGATGTACCAGGGCATGAACAGCATATCGGTGCTGTCGGGCACTGATGATGGCAACTGGCACGGGAATAGCTCTATAGGGTGGTACGAGACGGAGAATGGAGCAACCGGTGCGCAAATGTTCAACAATATGCAGGCGGGCATGGCAGATGCGGGTCGTGCCGATGAATGGATGCAGATCTTCCAGCTGGAATTGATGTGGAAAGAGGTAGAGTGAGATGAGTATGTATTTCTTCGTATGACGAAAGTTTGATCTGCTTGCGTGAGCTCTTAGCTAAACAGAAATTGTAAAGCCTCATGTCTATTTGCAATGACCGCTTGGTGGAACGTTGTTGATCGCTCCAAAAGGATCATCGCAGGGGTCAAAAGTGCGCTTGTGCTCCGTCACGGCCTGAATTCGCTGCGCAATATCCTTGCCATAAAACTTTTCAATAAATGCAAACATCAGATCAATACCGGCCGTCACACCAGACGATGTCCAGATATTTCCATCCACGACCCATCTCGCTGGCGATGTCCATTGGACACCTTTCCCCAGAGGGGTGATCTGGCTCCACGACGCCTTGTTAGTCGTCGCGCGCTTGCCGTCGAGAACACCTGCTCTGGCAGCCACACCCGCCCCGGTGCACACCGTAATGAGGTACTTGACTTTGGGATACGTGGTGCGAACAAAGTCAACAGCGGCGGTGATGTTGCCCAGGCGCTCACCGCCACCCCCGGGGACGAAAAGCACGTCGAGGTCTTGCGGTGGGTTGGCGAACGTATGAGTGGGGTTGACAGACAGCTGGAAATACGAATGCGCAGGGTTGCTTTCGTTGGTTGCAGGTCTCATATACACCGCCTGCATGTCTTTGGCGATGAGACTCAGATTCAGCTGATGGCGGGCAGAGAGAAGATAGAGAGGCTCTATCGAGCCAGCGATGTCGAGGACATCAAAAGAGTCGTATAAGACGAATCCAAAGTTTTTTGGTGGTTCTGCCGGACAATTAGCGATTGTGAATAGATTCAACGGGGATAAGAATACCATGAGTAAAATTCCCAATGGATCCATTAAGGCTTGTGGCAACGGCAGCCAAGAGCGAAGGGTATTGAAGTTGCATAGTGTAGGGAAATTAACTGATTTTTGAGTTATCGTGATTGTTTCAGAGGCATTGTTAGCTTATTTATAGTTGAACATTGAATGAATGATGATGAACATCGAAACACTTCAATGAGCACATTTGAGCACATTTCTGCCGGTCTCTGAATGAACCAGGTATCTCCCGAAGTTGTGTAAAGAACGAATTAATAAAAAGAAACGGATTACCAACGATTGGTGGACCAATATGCACGTTCCGGCAGGCTGCCGGATATAGGTGGCCAGGAGGCTCCCGTGCTGTGACAGCGTGGTGGGCCAAGGTTGCAATGGACAGCCTCCCTCCGTTTCACCCACGGATCAGTGGCACAGTGGACACAAGAACGATGCGAAGCAAGAAAAGAAGTCTATTATTAATTATTCAGAATATGGATCATTTTACCAATTGAAAGGCCACCAGCGGACCAGGCTGAAACTTATCGCTGAATGGATAGTCGATGAAGCCGTCGGGCGCAGCCACCTTGTAAAACGAAGAGCGGTCGTACGGATTTAGCTCCAGCCCGTGAAAGATGCGAAACAGCAGATCCGGGTTGGCCACATAGCGTCGCCCGAAAGCGACGAGGATCTTCTTGTTTGGTTTGCTGTCGACGAAGGCCTGGGCGGTGTCTGGCAGGTAGCCACCCGTGGCCACGATGACGCCATCAAAGAGGTCCTGCGCCCAGTCCACCTTTTCGGTGCCGTCGGTGTAGTCGATGCCGGACACGCGCGACTCGATGGTGTTGAGGAAGGAGATGCCGATGCTGTTGAGCTTGGTGACGAGGTCCCTGAACTGCGGAATGGGGTCCGCCATGCGCATGGACTGGAAGGTGGACCACGGCGAGATCTTGACCCCGACGCGCTCCTTGCCAATGGCGTCGGCGACGGCTTGTGTGACTTGGACGGCGAGGCGGTTGCGGTTTTCGATGCTGCCACCGTAGGCGTCGGTGCGCTGGTTGCTGACGTCCTGGATGAATTCGTCGAGGAGGTAGCCGTTGGCGGCATAAATCTCGACACCGTCAAAGCCTGCACGTCGTGCATTCTTTGCGGCTTGGGCAAAAGCCTCGACTGTGTATCTGATATCCTCGGGCGTCATTTCCTCCGGGGTGCCGTAACCCTCGGCGGCAATCGCGCTGGGGCCTTTGACGGTGAAACCCTCCGCCCTGGCGGCATCCGGGGACGCGGCGCGGCCAAAGGCGCTAATCTGGCAGTACATGTAGCAGCCCTTGGCGTGGACGGCGTCGACAATGTCTTTCCAGCCGGCGATCTGCTCCTCGCTGAAAATGGCCGAGGTGTAGCCCATGCCTCCGTGGACGTGCGAGATGGCGCACGATTCGGCGATGATGAGAGTGCCGGGCGTAGATGCTCGCTGAAGATAGTATTCTTTCATGAGTGGTGTTGCGACGTGGTTGATGTCGGCTCGCAGCCTTGTCAGGGAAGACATGATGATGCGGTGGGATAGGGTGACATGCCCGATGGTCAAGGGCTCGAAGAGTAGAGATTTCGACATTTTCAAGAGGTTTTGTCTATTTCGGAGAGAGAGAGAGAGCTGTCGGATGTATCGAGTTCGAGAATGTGCTTGAAGCTGGTTGGTGTGATTGACTTGATGGTTGAATCGTCCATTGTTGCCGTCTCGTGGCTCTTTAATAGCCCGGAAAATTCGCAGTCAAGGTCCTAGATTGAACATCTATGTGCCTACCACAACAAGCTCGCCCCTCATCAACGACAATTTATTTGAACTTCTCCCCTGTGCATAGACTAATTCGATCCTTGATGCGCGATCGAGCATAGACAAATTGCGGATCCCAATTAAGCCCCAACGTAACACTCGATTGGCTGGACGCCGCCAGAACCGGAAAGCGGGGATAAATTTGTCTAAGCTGGCAATGGCGAGCGCCCGTCATTTGTCTTTTTCAACTCACGAAACGCCATTCATATACAAAAACAGTTCCCCGTGCGACAGAAAGACACGCCACATAGTACAGCTAAGCACGCCACCAAATACAGAGAGCGGATCACAAATGCAGACGCAAAAGCCTCGTGCCGGCCGCCCGCGGATGCAGGAGTCCAAGGCCGACGCCAAGGAGCAGGATGAAGAGACTGTGAGTTTGCCAAACTTTTCATCTTTCTTTTCTTGTTTCATCTCCAATCTCATCAAAACTTACACATGGGTCAGTCACGTCGAACACGCATGCGTCTAGCGCAGCGCAGATACCGTTCCAAGAAGCAAGACACCCTCGCCGCCGCCGAGCAAAAGGCGACCGCACTCGAGACTGCCCTTCGCGGCACCCTCTCAGCCTTCCGCACCCTGCAGAAATCGCTTCTCCAGCACCCGGCTGGCTTCGTGCCTCTCGAAATCGCCGTCTCCGTCTCCAAGACGTCTCTAGAAATCTCCAACCTCCTCCACACCAGCGGCGTCCAGGTTCAGGACACGCTCGGCTGCAACCTCCTCGACTGCTCCAACACCATGTGCGCTCGCAAGATTCTCTCCGAGAGATTGATGCGTTCAACGGCAGAGTTTAATCTTCACGCTCTCGAAAACGGCGAGCCCGGCTGCTTCAGACCGGAATTACTCGCGGGCATGAATGTGCTGCCAGGCGAGATTTTGCTCGCGCAGAGCCTCGGACAGTCGTCTCCCGAAAACCTCCTCGGCGACATTGATTACTCTGGCCGCTTCCTACCGCAGCTGCACAGAAAGATTGAGGGCTCGCTGGATACGGTGCTACGGCTGGCACCCCCAAGCTGCAACGGCTCAAGTACGGTCTCACGCGAACCTGGTTCGAGACGGACGTACCAGAGCTCGCGGGCGAGTGGCTCGAGGCCCCTGACGTGGAGGAGTATCTGGCAGAGCGCGGCATACACGTCAAGGACAAGTCGCAAAAGGTCGTCACGCTCCATCTCGGATCAGAGGGAAGCGATATTGATTCCGACGGCCCCATGACGCCCGAGTGGGAGCCCGAGCTGCCCGACTGGACAATCTTTGGCAAGCAGCTCGACGATCGACAAGATATCCCCGGAGGCATGCGAGTCGTATCGGCTGCATCACACATGTCAGATTTTAGCTGGATAGACCAGGCGCCGACACCACCGCCAGTGGCTTCGCCGCAAAGCAAGCTCACCATTGATGTAGACAAGCTGATCAAGGGCATATCCAGCAGAGGCATTTGCCTGGGGCCGGCCCCGGGTATCCGCCGACATCACGTCGATGAAGCCATTCAAGAGGCAGTTCAGATTTGTTAACGGAAGCGATGTAATTAGTAAAATTTTAATTAATTGTTAATTTTTTTTTCCTTAACAAACTACATACACGTAGGCATCAAGCTGGCGTCGGATTCTGTCATCAAAGTGCAGTAATGATGGTGTCCACCAAGCAAACGAAACTTCATTTCTGCAACGAGAAGATTAGAGCGCAGCTTGACATCGATTTCGCCGCAGACAAACGCAAATTAAACGGAAGGGCTTCCATTATTGGTATCTATCTTGCGTCATTGCATAATTGTCCAGGTCAGTACCTCCTCACCTGATGTGGGCCCGTTGCAGTTACTACTTCGAGGGCTCATGCATCGCCGTTTGCGCACACCATCAATGTTTTAATTCTTCTAGCCCACTCTCCTGCTTAATTCTGCTTCTTCACCGAATTTCGAAGCTTTTTGCTAGAAAGTTCTCGACACTGGCTCTGGCGTTGGCATCGATCTGTGGTCCTGCAGCTGTTTTGCAAATCTATTTGCTCTGCTTGTTGGAATTTCTCTGCTCTCTCAGCCTCAATGTGTTTTAGTTCTCTTCAAACTTTCAATTAGTCCGCAAGAACTTTCGAAATATCCCGCATGGAGGCCTGGTGGTCTGAAGACAGCGATGATGATTTCCGCGTACAATCCCAACGGGCGAGACGACGAGAAGCGAGTGTCGCTTCTACTTCAACAATTCTTCCCGACACGGTCGATAACGATGACTACTGTGAAATAATTGGGGAGGATGCCGAGCCAGATATTTTGTTCTCCGCGGAAGTTATCGATCTTACAAAGGATGACTCGGAAACGCTTATTCAACCCCAGCGGCAAAACGAGACCCGACTCAATTCGGTCGAAACGCAATTTGGCATCGTCGTCAAGCCCGGAAACTTCATCCAAGTCAAAGGGACATTTTTGGGTGAACTTAAAATCAATTTCATTCAAGTCACCACGATTATTCGCAACCAAAAGGGAGAAACCTTCATTCGCGGAATACCTTACACCAGACTGCGTAATTTGAAGGGCAAAATAAAATATCGAACAAACGAGGTCTGCATGGTTCTACATACCTACAAACACGCAAATCGAGAACCAGATCCGCCGATTCTAATCGATGTCAAACCGGAGCGCGTTGTTAGATGGAGAACATTCATCCTTACCAACGCGAGCTATCCAGCTCACTCTGTTGACCTTGGCCGATACGCCCATCCATTTCGCTCTCTCGAACAACAAGAGCTGCTTGCAGAAAAATTCGGTGTTATTGTTTGTCGATGGAGAGTCAGCATCATATACTCAATTGACGGCAGAAACAGAACGAAAGCGGAACAGGAGATGATCGAGCACCTCCGCAGCAGCGATGTACCGGACCCCAAGTACCGGGTCCCAGACGAACAAAACTTTGAAGCTTGGCGAGGATGCCGAAAGCGTGGTGGTGCTTGGAAGGCGCATTTCGACTCGGAAAAATCCCTGAAGGTTCCTGTTTTACGACAACCTGGTCAAATGTATACGCTCTTCGACTCTTTTTCGGGTGCTGGAGGAGTGTCGCGAGGTGCACAAGATGCTGGTATCAAAGTGCGCTACGCGCTGGACAAAGAGCCCGAAGTCTAGGAGACTTACAAAGGGAACTTTCCGTTTACGCACCTTTTTGAATGTGACACTAAAGAGTACACTAAGAGGAAAATGCGCGAGCCAGTTGACATTCTCCATCTGTCACCACCGTGCCAGGTCTGGTCGCCTGCACACACGCACGACGGACCCAACGACGCTGCGAATGAAGAAGCGCTCTACACCTGCCGGGGCCTCATTTCACATAGTCGACCTCGGCTCATCACACTCGAGCAGACATTTGGCATCACGTGGGCGCAACACCTCAAGCATTTTTGGGCGCTCATAGGAGACTTTACAGACCTGGGATACTCTGTCCGGTGGAGCATCATCAGACTCTGCACCTGGGGCTCGCCACAAGACCGGAAGCGCCTGATCATGATTGCCTCTGCGCCAGGAGAGCGCTTGCCGCCGTTCCCAGCGCCGACCCATTCAGAGCATGGCCTGAACGGGACCGCCAAATTCAACACTATCGCGAGTACTCTCGCACGAGTTCGCGCAGGCGATGACCTGCACGATGTGAGCGCCGGGCAGTCTTTCCGTCCTCCAAAGCCGCGGTGGGACGCAAACATTCTCGGCCGCACCATCACTTGCGGTGGCGCAAACGCCTATCACCCGAGTGGGCTGCGGGACTTTACTTTACGGGAGCTCGCGTGCCTCCAAGGATTCCCGAAGAAACATCGTTTTGTTGGAACCAAGACCAAGATTCGGCGGCAGATTGGCAACGCTTTCCCGCCAAATACGGTGTACGTGCTGTACAAGCACCTGCACGAATGGCTGCTCACGCAGGACAATGTAGGTCACGACGTGGCAGATGATGTGCTGGTAATTGACGACGATTCAGATACTTCGGAGGCAGAAAGTGTTATTTTTGGCGAGGGACGACTTTCGCCTGCTATGGAGGACGTTGCCATGGGGGACGCCGATGATGATTTGATTTTTGTCGGAATGAGCCCTGGACGAGACGCTGATTGCTTTGTGGACTTGACCTAGTTGAAATGCTACGCTTGTAAATAACAAGATATAGCTGCTTGTCAGAATGGATAAAATGGCTGCTGATTTCTGTCATTCATTCCCGCCTAACAGAATTACTAGCCACCGCCTTTGACAAGTCCATCTACGTAGTGACAAACTTCGGACGCCGAACCACATCCGATACGAAGCCACTCGTCCCATTTTCCACAAACCGCCCATTCAACAACCGGGGGGTTTTTTTTATACAAAAATTCCCACTTTACAACCTCACAGAACCAATAATACCCAATTAACCACTGCAAATATATTAATACCGCGGAGCGCCCCGGTTTCCTGCAATGTTTCCGCTTTTGCCCGGCTCTAGGGTGGCAGCTACAACCGCCTGATCTAATCTTATCAATCAGCGTGGCCAATGTCTCCACCCGAATCACCTGCCATACGTTTGGGGTTGCATTCGAGCCGAAGAGACCCTGCTAACCGCCGCGAGCTTCCCCTCTCTTTTTGACCTTGTCACGCCACTACTTGGCAAGGACTTTGAGGGCTTTTCTTTCGCTGTCAAATGATTATTTAAATCCACCGACCTCGCCTCCAGACACTTCTCTGGACATACTCACCCCCCCCCCCACTGTTTGCTAGTTTGGAGAGTTTAGCCGCGGCTCGTTTGTCCTGCCATCATGAAGCTCTCCTCCGCCGCCCTCGCCATCATCGGCACCACGGCCGCGCTGGCTAACGACCAGCAGCAGGCCATCAGCAGCGACGACGTACCGGCCGCTGCCGCCGACCACCGCATCCCGACCAGCTACGAGTCGGCCGTCATGGGCCGCCGCATCCTGGCCCTCACCAAGCTCGCCACCTTTTCCACCGTCTTCCCCAGCAAGCCGTCCTCGTCGCGCCGCAGCATGCTGAGCGCCGCGGCCGAGAGCGGCGTCGACGGCCAGCCCATCGGCCTCGTCGACTACGTCGCCGACTGCGAGGACGTCGGCAACCCCACCGTGCTGGAGCTCAAGATTGGCACCACGTTCCGCAACGTGCAGGCCGGCTCCAACCTGACCGTGTCCCTGCAGTGGACGCCGCCGTATCCGCCCGCCCGGCGCATCGGCGTGCTGGAGCGCGCGCGGTCCTGGCTGCCCTTCTTCGGCCGCGCTGCCGACGATGGCCTGCCGCGCAATTCGGCGGACCCCAGCATCCCGGACACTGTGCCGTACTCGGCCGACAACCTGCCGCGCTTTGCGCTCTTTGGGTACCTCGAGCCGTTCCACGCCGACGAGGCCCAGACGGAGAAGCTCAAGGCGTGCTACCTGGCCAAGCACCCCGACGCCAAGTACTGGCTGCCCGGCAACCACATTCACACCAGCGACTGGTCGCGCATGGTCGTCACCAAGGTGTACTGGATTGGTGGATTCGGCGATCGCGCCTACATCGGATGGATTCCCGTCGATGAGTGGAAGAGCGTCAAGGAGGAGGAGTGGAAGGCGATTAAGCTGCCCGGCGAGACCAAGGACTGGTCTGAGTGGAATGCTTACGATGACCAGGAGCTGTAGAATAGCTTGGGCTACTAAGCTTGTACACTGGTCAAGAGCTTTACAGACGGGGTTATTCGTGAAACGTCAAGATGTATCCTAGCTACATATACATATAGATCAACGCAATCGCCTTCATCACCTGCTCTGCTGAGCTGACAGAGGGCTGCACACGAACCACTTTGCACAAATAAAATTCTACAGCGACAAAAAGACAACAAGTGACACCAAGTCAACTCGAAAAGTAACCGAATACCACAATTTGCTATCCGTATCGTCCGAGAGGCAGTTCACAGAAACATCACGAATCACGTGATGCTTTCGGGGTGAAACCAGGGGCGCAGCCGTTGAACAGCGATGACGGCACAAACGGTAGGACCAGAAATAGGCTGAATAAAAGGGAGCAGTAAAAGTATTTTTTGAAGGATTTTGTTGCATTATAGCAAGTAATGGGACTGATGATATTGGCCAAAGCTTAAATGCTGGCGCAACTTCCACCTTACCCCTGGCACCTGTACTGCCTGAGCTTCACCCCAGCTCCGCCAGCTGCCAGCGCAGCGGCCCAGCCCTCTCCATATCACCAAACACAGCCACCCGTACGCGCACCACACCACGCAGACTCTCTGCTCTCGCCAGTGTAAAGAGATTGCTTGAATACGACGAAAAGCTACCCCTTCGAGTCGAAACATAGACAATTGGCCACAAACCGCAACAAGAACCAACTACAGAACCGCCAGGCACCCGCAGCCATGCTTGTGTCCCTGACAGTCGGCAAGGTTGACGCTGGCGTCACGGTGCTCCTGACGCCTGACAAGCGCCTTGTAAGCTCCCCATCACCGATATTCATGCTGAAGGAACCCGCTTTCTCGACAATTGCCGGCACGGTGCAGCTGTAAGAACTCGCAGCTAACCAGCCTACCCCTCAGATCGAGTTCCCCTCCATCCTCCTCCCGCCCAACATCTCGTCCGGCAGCATCGTCGACATCAACGTCTCGCAAAACGCGACCAAGGAGTCCTCCGAGGAGGCCAAGTTCCGGGCGCTGCAGGAGCGCATCTTTGCCTCGTTTGGCGCCGCGGAGCCGGCCACGCCCATGCTGCGCTGCCGCAACGCCACGCAGACCTCAGTGGTGCTCGAATGGGACCCCGTCGAGCTCGCCACGGCCGACCTCACCTCGCTGACGCTGTACCGCAACGGGCAGAAGGCGGGCAACATCCCGCGACCGCTGCAGATGCACAGCACCAAGATTAGCGGCCTCGCTGTCGACACAGAGTACACCTTCCACCTGGTGCTGCGCACGAGCGCGGGCACGCGCCAGAGCGAAAAGCTTGCCGTGCGCACCCACAAGATGACCGACCTGAGCGGCATCACCATCACCACGGGCTTCCTGCCCGGCCCCACCAAGGAGGCGCTCGCGCAGGCGGTCGAGAGGATCGGCGCCAAGATTGCGGACAGCGTGCGCATCGACACGACGCACTTTGTGACGACCGAGGGACGCGGCACGGCGTGGGAGAAGGCGGTGGAAAACAACATTCCGGTAGTACGGCCCGAGTGGGTGGAGGCGTGCGAGAAGAATGGACGTATTTTGGGCGTGACCAAGTTCTATCTGGATGCGATGAGGCCAGGACCGCCCAGCGAGGCTACGCCGTCGTCGACGCCGCCGCCCGCGCAGAAAGCCCAGCCGCCGCCACCACCACCGCAGAGCGAATCCAAGGATGAGGACGAGGACGAGGAGAGCGTGATTGAAGGCCAGGAAGACGCCGCCCGCGACGAGCTTGCCGAGAAGAAGGACGAGCACAAGGAAGACAAGCAAGAACCAGAGCCCAAAGCCCGCCGCCAATCAGGCGAGGAGCAAAAGATGCGCCTAGAAGACAAGGGCGGCCAAAAACTGGCGCTGCGCCCCTCGGGCAGCAAGGCGTCTCTCGCGGCATCGAACAAGGAGGAGGATGACGATGAGGACGAAAACGGTGGCGAGAAGGAAGAGGGCAAGGAAGCAAAGAAGCCCGCCTCCACACCAGATGGAGATTCGTTCCAGGAGGTGCAGCTATAATACAGAAGAAGAAGAAGAAGAAGAAGCAAAGCAAGCAGGTCTTGAGAGTATGGCGATGGGAAAAGTTTATAGAGCATAGCTAGATCTTTTTGACGTGCCTAGCTATAATACACATTATAATCAAACAGAGTATTTCCTCAGATTTGTGAATCATTAGATAACGACGTAGATGAGTTGTAATATGAACAAGCATAAAATTAATTCTGTTCATCTCGTGTGTATCGAGTGAGGTCTTCTTATAAACCATACATAGTACATACAGAAAAGGAAAAAAAAACAAGTATCTGAGATGGAGGTATATCGCTGATGGAAACCAGAAAAGGAAATGAAATGATCGGAAAAAAGGAATGTAACAGAGCGTTTTTTTTCATCCCCGCCATTACAATGCAAAACCCAGAAAAATCAAAACACCTATCCGCCAACTACACTCTCATAATGCCATTGCTCGGTCTGACGCGCAGCGGAATCGGGGGCGCATCAGCAGACAGCTTTCTCGACGCCCGGGACCGCGCCCGCGGCGTGGCAGTGTTGCTGCCGCTGTCAATGCTGTTGTTCTCAGACAACCCGCCAGCAAGCTCCCGCATGAGCGGCTCGATGGAGCCCATGCCGCTGGCGTCGGCGTTGGCCTTGTGCTTGTCGTCGTAGGCGTCGAGCATGTCGCGCTCCTCGCGACGCATGAGCTCCTCGAGCATGCGCTCACGGGAGAGGCTCGCGCGGCGGATGAGCTTGCGCCTGGCCGAGGCGCGCTGGAGGCGGTCGACGTTGGCGGCGGCGGTCTCGTCGTCCGAGGCCCACTCGCGGATGCTCTCGTCGTCTTTGAGGGACGGGCGGCGGCCGTTTGCCGCGGCGGCAGCGCTGGCGGCGGAAAGCTTGGAGTTGTTGTTGACGTCCTCGAGCATGGGGACGAGGGCGCGCAGCCAGACGTCGCCATTCTTCTCGAGGCGGCGCACGCGCGCCTCCATGTCGTGCAGGCGCTGCTCGCGGTAGGCCTCGTACAGACGGAAAATCTCGCGCTCCGGGTCCGACGAGGCGTCGAGGCCCGCGGCGTAGGTGCCGGACGCGGCGAGCTGGCGGAGCTGCGCCTTGGCGACGGCGTTGGCCTCGCGTTTCTGGCGCTCCTGCGCGCGGGACGTCTGCCACTCCCGCCGGCGGGTGAGCGAGGTGCGCGTGTCGAAGCCGTGCTTCTGGGCGGGCGAGGTCTCGGCGGAGGTGGGTGGCGTCGGGAGCTTCATGACAGGTTCTGGGAGCATTTCGATGACGGATTCGGTGTCGTCATCCTTGGCAGCGGCAGCGGCGGATGGCTCTTGAGCCTTCTCGTCGCTGTCAGGCTTCATGTCGACGACAACCATAATGTTGGTCAGTTTAGGGCCAGACGAGATCGAGTTGACTGCCGGCGCAACCCTCATCTTGGAAGCTGTAGCCTGGTCACTGCCCTTGAGCTGTGGAAGAGACGGCTTGTTGCTCAATTTGGAGGTTCGCGCGGCGGCGAGATCACGGAGCTTCTTGTCGCGCACCTTTTCGCGGCGGCTCTTGACAGAAATGATGCTTGCTGGTGGCGAAGGCGATTCATCGCGGTTGATGACGGGGCTGTCTGCAACCTGAGTGACTCGGGACTGGCGTACGGCAGCCTCCTTATCGGCCTGCCACTCGGAACGCATATTGGACGTCGATTTTCGCGCAACTGGCGAGGTTGCCAGTGATACAGGAGGACGGCCCAGACGACGCTCGGTGTTGCGGCGCGCGATACCCTCGCGGGGCATCGGCGATGGATTTCTGTTAAAAGGCTCCTCCTCCGCAATCACCTCGTCAATCGAAGACGTGTGATGATGCTGGATGCGAGGCGACGCTGCCATGCTAGAGCCGCGCGTGGGATATGCTGCGCGGACAAACTCTGACGTCTGTCGTGGAGAGACCTTGGTGACGGTTTGAGGTTCCGTCTGGGCTTCGCGGGCAGCTGTGGATGGCTGGGCGTTAGAGGACGCTTCAGATTCGGTGCGGGAGAGAGGCCATTGCTCTGGGTCGGCAGGCGACGGAGGCGGCGGAGAGGAAGACATCAGACGGCGATTCCGGAGCAACTGCGGCGGATAGTCACGATCGAAACGGCGAGGCGAGGCCGGGCTCGGCGGCACGCTGCCATAGTCACCGTTGGGGGAAAGATGGCGGAGGACAGTGACGACGCCCTTTTCGTTCTTGAACGTACGGACCGACTCAGGCAGTGGCGGAACGGGAGGCTGGACATCTTGGTCGAAAACAGGATACTGAGATTTGGGAGTTTCGCCAAAGTGGGAGGCATCCAGAGGAATTGAAATGGCAATATGGCGATGCCCGCCGGTGGTAACGCCTGCGACGGCAGAATCAGGTAGTCGGATTGGAGCTGGTGCTCTGCTCATAGACTTGCTCCGTTTTTTACCCATAACCTTGAGCTTTTCCCACCGACCGCGATCCCCATCTTCGTCAGCATTGTAGGGCTGCGACATAAAATTGTCGGGCGGCGGCTCATGTGTGCGTAGAAACTCTATCAGAGCGGCGACATCGTCGCGGCTTCGACGGCGGCGGACATTCTCGCCGAGGCGGACGGTATCGTGTAAATCGCCTCCTAGATAACTTGTGCGTGTACCGGCGACATTGAGGTCGGACATGGGACGTGAGGAATACTGCAGCTCCGATGGAATGTCGAGATCGCTAAAGCTGGGTGTCGGGATCCGAAACGGATGCGAAGCCAACGGCGAGGGATGCATCTTGTCGCTGTCCCATGATCCCGTCGATGACGTTTTGGACTCGACGATGATGGAGAGAGGTGAAGCCACACTGACCATTGTTCTTGTCCCCTCACACAGCAAACAGCTTCAGATCAGAGCTCGCTAGATTTAGTGCAGGTACGCGAGCGACGATCCAAATGTGTGCGATCCCGTGGATATGGCACGGACGTTCAAGCATGCACATGGGGCGACTTGGCGCAAAACTCTATGAGCGTGCTTTCAACGGCCAATGCGAACAACGGTGACCGCCAGGTGAAATGACAAACAGGAAATTAAAACTCGAGTCCCCAAGCGTGTGGGAGGCCTGAAAAAATAGCCCAGTGAATTGAGACTTTCCAGCTGAGAGTCGCAGTCGTCTCAGGATGTAGCTCGCGCAGCAGCCTGAGTGGCTGGCCTGGGATGGTGTTGTAGGCCGTGGTGCGATGTGAATCGTGTTTCAAGAGGGCACAACTGGGGACCTTGCAGAACTGGAGGCTGGCGCCGAGGAAACGAAACAACGATACCGAGCGGGCCGGTGAAACACCATGAATGGAATAAGAAATAAAAGCCCCGTAACGTCGATCCAGCGGCGAAACCAAGAGGTCGGGGACGAAAAGGGAGGGAAGGAGAATGGAAGACTGAAAGTGAATGAAGACGGCCTGACGGCTGACGACTGCTGAAGAACGGGAGCGCAAAAGAAGACAAGAAGAGATGACGACCCTGCTCAACTTAAATCGAATCAGGCCGGGGCCAGGGCCAATTTGAGCATTTTCCCACAAAGTTTGACCAAGTATCGACAGCAAGCAACGCCCAAAAAGCAGAGAGAACAGGGGGGCTCAAAAGGGCTGCTAGGCAAGGATCGGCGCCAGACTAATAGGGATGCTGGGTTATTTTTCTTTAAGGTGGAGGACGGACCATGCAGCCGGATTTCGACAGCAGCCCCCAGCTTCTGGACCAGTGCAGTGGCCTGGCGAGGAGGCGAGCAATGCTATGCGCAAAGCAGTTGCGCCGATGCACCCCGCGAGGTCACGGTCCGCCTGGGTGCTGGCGTGCCTGCTTTGCTCCGTCTGGACGGGAACGCTGCAGGGCACAGGTTTGGGAATTTCCGACGCTGCGGCTACCACTAATGAGAGCTTCCAGGTGCTCCATTCGCCGCAAGTCAAGCCCATCATTCTCAAGTTACGGAAGCAGTCGGGCAACCTTGGTGCTGGCGACGGGGAAGGCGAATAAGGGATGGCGTGAAACGCTGGCCCTCTGGAGCTGGAGCTGTCCAACGTTGACCATAAACTGGACAAGGCTAGTAGCGGTCCTTTCCAGGCCAAGAGGCAAACACCAGAGGCTATCCCATTCTAATTTGGCAGCTGGAGTCTGCGCGAACCAAAGAGCTTCCAGGGGGGCCATGGCCAGTAGCTCGACGCTAGCACCGTGGGGCAGGCGGGCTGTGGTGGTACCGTGTAGCTGTAGACTTTTGATGATGGTATTAGTGATAGTGCGCTTTGGACAAGAGGAGTCAATAGCAACGGCAGTTATTACTTGTTTGCCATCTGTCGATAAACCCCCGATACCCGGTGACAAACAAACTCCGGCGCCATGGTGACAACAACCGCCAGAATAAGACCGTCATTGTGATGATAACCGAGCATGGCCCTTTGTTGGTCGGGGCTCATGTCTCAGCGCAAACAATAGCCAGAGCCGACGGAGACGACGTGGATACTGGTGAGCGCTACAAGGATCTCAGGTCGAGGCTAGACGTGAAAGCCGGACACCATGTCTCGGACAATGGCTTGCTACCGTTACCAGCAGAGAAGCTCAGACTTGTTGCATAAGGGTCTTTGTTCGTGTTTGCTTTTCTTCATTTTATGATAGAATGCAGCGCCCAGACTGCGTCGCATTGATAGTAATTAGCCGAGGCTGTCTTCATGCGCGTCGGTCGATGGCTGCTGGGATGGAATCTTGGAGATGGCATTTTTTTTGCTTTTGCAAAATGAAATTGGATGGAGGATAATGCTGGCGAATGAACTGGAGAGGCTTCGATGGCGGATTTCTCTTACGCCATGGAAGAGGGGAGGATGGAGAAAAAGCAAAACCGAGGGTTGCACAACTGCCACAGTGCGATGTTTGTCGTCTCTCTTCTCGGGCCGCCAGCTCGCAGCTGGCAACGCAACGAAGAGCAAACGGCCACACAGTACTAATAAGCAGATGGGCAATCAAACTGTGCGGCTCTGCACTGTGCGTTTATCGTGATGCTTCATTTCCTAAACTCCATCATTTCCGTCAGTCCTTGCTCTCTTGCAGCATGTGCAACGCAAGGCAATGTCATCATCTCCAGAACTCATCTCAATCCACAACGCCACCAGCATCTGTGCCCAGCTTTCGCTTTCATCAGTGTCGTCAGTTACTCCACAGACGACAAACAAAGGGAACAAAAAGGCTGTCCGCTTATTACCTGGCGCCACTGTCCACCGAGTCCACACGCACTGAAAGACCTCCACGAGCCACTCACTCAAACCACTGACGCCCACTCAAGCCGCTCTGAGGACGCCCTCTTCTTCAGGGCCCGCTTGCCTGCACCCGCCTTGCGGCGCTCATCCCCCTTGCATGCCCCCCCAGCCATCCCAACATGCATATACGTCAAATTAAACAACTGCAACTTGAGTTCGGCTTGTGTTTTCTTCGTCAATGCTGGCCAGCCTGCCCGATTCAGCCACTTTGAACGTCCCCTTTCGAACCCAAGTCTGGTATTACGCAGCCAAAAGACCTCATTAGTCCCACTCCAGCCCCAGCCAACAAGGACGCTAAGGACAAAGAAGTGGGAAAATACCAGACAAGCCCTCCTGGGCAGAAGCGTTTTTGGCAAACAGGGGCAAGCACAGCCAAACTACTCAGCACAGTAGCTTCGCGGGCGAGCCGCTAGACTGATTGCTGGCTAGTCTTCAGGGGTGGTCCCAGAGAGACCCAGCCTCGACTCGCCAATGAAGTTACGAAAGCTTGCAGCTCCACGGCCCAAGGCAGTAAATATGGAAATTCTGCAGTGGCTCCAGCCCCAGCTTGCATGTGCATAAGCGTGCCTGCAGATGTGACAGAGCCAATCTCCTCACGCAAGGCCAGCTCTGCCTTTCACAAACAGCTGTGCTTTCCGCATTCCTGCCGTCCCGTCTCTCACCATTTCACAGTGACAGGTCTTCTTACGTCTGCAGCGTATGATTCGACGTTGGCCATATCAACAACATACCACAGGCTCATGGGAGGACGTAGGACGTATGCGTTCGGCATAAAGACGACAAATCAGCATCGTGAATCCACCATTGTAGCTACGCCACCGTTGTCGATCTGGCGTCGCGTTCCTAAAAAAATGAACCTGGTTTAAATCCCCATTCGTCCAGGGGTATTTTTCTTCCCCGCTTGGCTCCGGCTGTATTACGAGCACAAACTGGTCAATTGGGTCGCTGGCAGGCTTTTCCTCTTCTCGCACTGGTGGAAACGCGGCAGAGGATGACCCCCGGGATGTCTGCAGAATGGCGATGCCCCTGAATAAGGTTGCATTCGTTCTGCCAAAAAAGAATAGCCAGCAGCCCCTGTCTACACCTGCAACGCCGGCCAACCCGATCCAGCACCACCGTGACATTGTTAGAGAATTCCGCAGCAAGTGCGTAGGCAAGGAAGTTCGCTTGGCTGAAGCTCGTAACTGAAAAAAATATTCGTGTTGTGCTATGTAGAGTACGATTACGATACTGCTATGCAAAAAGAAGGAGAACTCCGGCGCCTCCCTGTTCCAAAAAAAAAAAACCCCACCAGTTTGGTTTTGGTAGTATACAAAGACGAGAACAATTGAAAAAAAGTTCAATGCAGAGAAAGCAGTTGAAAGCTTTTTGTAGAAAAGAAACAAAAGAAGGAGAAATGCCACCGTTCGTGGGATATGAACATGCAAGAGAACAAGAACAAAACAAATTTAACAGACAGCCTCCGCATTATACCCATTGAGAATGAATAATATCAGCGACAGAGATGTCATTGCGCCGATTGCTCAATGTAAAATTGTTCCTGCGGCCAAGCCGGCGTCGACACCGCACCGTACTTAAGCCCATCCGCCTCCTCGAGCTCCTTGCACAGCACGTCCAGCTGCAGGCTCCAGCGCGCATTCAGGCGAATCTGGAGCGTCCTGAGCGTGTCCGTGACGGTCTCGTTCTCGGCCGCGCACCGCGACGCCTGGGCGTACGACTCGTCGCGCTGCCTGTCCGCCATGGCGTCGACCTCGGCCTCCTGCCGCTCCAGCAGCTCCTCCATGCGCTTGGCCTGGCGCTCGCGCATCACGTTGATCTTGGCCTCGTGCTGCCGCTCCATGCCGTCGCGCAGCGTATACTGCCGGCCCAGCTCCTTGAGGTTCTTCTCCGTCACCACCCGGCCCGAGTCGGCGCCGTCCTGGCTGCGGCCCTGGCAGTACGCCTCCATGTGCTTGAGCCGCAGCTTGACGCTCCGCTCCGTCTGCTCCAGCGTCGTGCGCAGCTCCATCTCCGCCGCGATCTGGAGGTCCTCGAGCGCGCTCGTCGCCTTGCCGTGCTTCTGCTTCATCGTGTCCTCCTCGCCGACGTGCTTCTCGAGGAGCGCCAGCTTGTCCGTGGCGTGGCGGGTCTGCATCGTGCTTCGCGTGCGCGCCGAGAAGGCGCAGAATCGATTGAGCTCCAGGGCTTGCTCGCTGACAAGGTCTTGGACTTGGGGACTCCGTCGTGAGCGCTGCTCGGCATCATGCTTCTCCGCCTGCGCGCATTCAGCGGCTTGCTTGGCGGCTTCATCTTGCTCTTCTAACAGGCTCGACACTCCGGATCGTCGCTTCTCCAGCTCCGCCTCATCACCGCATAGATTCGGGCAACCTGTCGTCGAGTCCCAGATTCCACCACAGACATGACATAGCTCTGTCTTACAGCGGCAAGTCATATGCGTGCGGCCCTGGGGGAGATTGACGAGGTTATGGCAGCCGTGGCATCGCTTCCAGCTGCTGCTTTGTCCCATCTTCTTGACCGCTTCCAGTTCCCAATCCTCCGGACAGTCGACGCCGATGGGATGTGAACTTCCTTTACACAGGCGACAAGCGCGAGCGAGGCAATGTTGGCAGGTAACGTCGAATGGATGCTTGTGGTCGGTAACTTGGTGCGGGTTGATGAATTCGCCGCATTTGTTGTTCGGACAGTATATCCTGTCCTGCATTGGCGTGCTAAAATGGGCCACTGCTTTCAAAAAGGTCTGCTGGGTGTCGCGGTCCAGCGCTTCCTGGAGGACGCGGCTTGGAAAGGCCTGGGAGCAACAACGGGGAGGCATACTGGCCTCGTTTGCGCAAGCTTGGCTTACGACGTATCGCATGCACTCTGAGCAGTATGTGTGGTTGCATGCGAGACCATGCAGCGCAGTCACTTTACCAGCGGAGCTCCGGCAGCCATGGCATGCTCTGCATTGCTGTATTAGTACAGGCATTGTGGTCACAGGTATTCAGGTGGGCACTTACAGCGTAGGGTCCTCCTTCTTTTTCCACCATGAGCGCGGCTTAAACCCAGATTTTACGCTCGAAAAGCTCTTGTTGGTGTTGACGCTAAAAACACTTTGTGCGGAAGAGTTGATAACGGGAAGAGATCCGTTGCGAAAGCGCACCTGCTCCATTGGACCGTCAACAGAGGCGATGAACTGGTCATACTGCCCGAAGCTGGTCGCGCTGTTACACGCGAGGTCGGTGCTAGATCTTGCGAACACGGATGAGTGCGGCGTCGCGGGCATGGGCGATGCCGATGGCGAAAATGTGTGGTCTGGCGCGGAGCCGCCGCTCGATGATGAGAAGCCGCTCGACGTGTTGCGCTTCTGCAAAGTAGACGCGGCGATGCCCAACGAGTTGGCCTTGGCAACCAACTCGGCGTCGACGACATCTTCCGTGATGCCACTTTCTAAGCCCAAAACTTCCTTTGCGTAGATGTCGTGATTCACGTCTCCAGTCGCCATTGTATTTGGAATCGGTGGTGGTGATTGTATCGTGATGGTGAGGGATGCCATGTCGGGTGAAGGCGGTTGTCGCGTATTATACGGGAATGCCCAAGATCTTGTCACCCCCGAGGTTGGTAGGGATGGGCTTTTATATAAGTGTGACAGGCCAAGCAGCTACGGACAAGATGAACAACCTCTGGGTTGGGCTGCAGGGATTTGAACTAGTTCGAGACAAGCGACTCGGGTTCTTAATTTTTACATGTTTGCCGTATTGGAAGGAAAGGTTTTTGCTCCCACATTGAAAAGCAAAGCGGGAATGTCTGAGAGGCCCCCCCTCTAGCGCTGTTACAAGAAGCAATGTTGGGGAGTTTGGGGCTCATCAGCCTGGCCGCCGGTCCCAGGGTCAGGGTCGCCCAGTGCTCGAGCGGGCTCAGAGCCGAGCTAGAGATGCCTTGCTCGGAGAAGACACTGAGACCTCAGTGGGGAGACGAGCGGCGCCACACGGCTCGAGCCCCCTCCGTTAGCGTTGAGCGTTGGGCCAAGCAGAAGGCTCTGCCTACCACCATCACATCCTTTCAGTTGGGCTCTGTTTTTTCCTTCTTTGGGTGACTTACACACGTATGTTTGCTTCTTCCACTTAACTGTCCCAGGCTCCTGCTGGACCAAGAAAGCTGTACTGGATGACGAGCGACCTTGCTTTTTTTGGTTGCTGTAAAAGCTGGGCAGCAGAGCTGCTTCCGTCGCTTCATGGCCCTTACTCTGGGCAATTTACGTATATTAAAGACGAGCGACGGCTGACGTGTTCCGACAAGCTGCGGAATACGCAGACCCTCACTACCCAAGCTTGGAAGCAGTTATGAAACGATCTGCGCCCGCGCACCTACCGAAATGATGCTATATACCTGCATATTAGACGACTGAAGGGAGCTCCCGAGCGGCGGACACTTGACTGCGTCTTGGTCTGTTTCGCGTATAAACTCAATTCCGAATCGAGGCGTCGGACACTGTGCAAGGTATCATCGTCAACGCCAGCCTGGCCACTGTCGGGAGAGAAAGACCTCACTGAGCAGTAGCGTAGATAGCGCAACGACCTATGTCGTGCATTCCGCCAAAGAAAGCACATACGATTGGCGTTGGAAATGTGCAAGGATTCTCAACTTACACGATTTGTCACTTTTTGCAAGGCACATACACACAAACTAAAGGCGGAGCTACTTTGCGGGCGGGAGCTAGGCCAGCACATCCGGCCCCTCGCTAGCGAGACGCGACAGCTAATCAACCAACTAACAAGCAAACATGAGGAGACTCGGCTGGTGTGGTGCCAGTGCTCCCGACTCGCAGCCGCCTACTGTGACTTGGCATGCAGCACTGGCACGATTAGGCTCTGGGCTATGCACCCGGATTGGATAAAATGGTGCGTAGCAGCCGTTGAGAGGCTCCAGACTGGTCAGGCGCGCCCGCAGCGCACTCGCAGCTTGTTTCAGCACTCTGTCACGCAGACGGTGGGCGTGATTGATCGAATGCTGCACCGCCGCCCGGGTACACGGTATGCTGGAGGGTGGGAAGGCAGGACGGGGTGGTTGGCTTGTTGTCCGGCGGCGTCGGGACGTGATGGTGCGCGACCAGGGCTCCCTGGCAAATTGCAAAGGTGATGAGGAGAGAAAAGACCGAGGTGAACGACAGGCTGATGTCTTGGGCCACGGAAGAGCAGAGATCCGGAGTGAGTTGGGCGGGCGCCGCCAGCTCGGCCAGATGGGGCATGTCGCGGCCAGCGCTGACAGGGGAAGGGGGAAGGGAAGGGAAGCACCAGAAAAACTGCTGATCCGACACTTTGACAGCTTTGCAAACTCCTGGCGCTGTGAATCCTAGCCTCCGATCGTGACGCAGCTTTTGTCATGGCGCTCATCACGAGCCGTCTCGGCCGCTTCTTTATGTTTCGTTTAAATCATCCATTTATTACAATGGGGCCGCGTTGTTGCTTCTTTCGAAAAAGGGCCCGGCTGCCCGTTCCACACAGCTTAACTAACAGTCAGTGGCTTGTAGCCATCGATCGTGATCGTGAATACAGCCAGGGCGGCGGCGCCAATTGGCAAGGACAGAGGAATGGTCTCCTCTCCTGCGCATCAAATCTGCGGGTTGATACGGAGATATTTGGAGTCAAGAAGACAGAAAAAATTTGCGACAATTTTCCCGTCACGCACACCGACATCTCAGAATCTCGTCTCTGT
>JARDXD010001493.1:0-52931 GCA_029218145.1 Aphanocladium album | reverse complement strand
TCGCTGGCCCTGTTGCCCCCCCCTTGCCAACCTACCTATTCTTGTGGAACCAACCCAAATAACCTCTTTGTGCCTGGCCGCTGCGCCCCCGGTATTACCTAAATACGCGCCACCAGCTCGCCGTTTGATCCATCAATCTTGTTTTCCTTCTCTCTCTTCTTCTGCTGTATTTTATATACCCTCGATTGCCCGGTTGGTCGCAGCTGTTTCTCGTCCATCTTCAAACAGCCCCAATTTCTGCCCATCATGCGCGACCTTCTCGCCCTCTCGGCCCTCGTGGGCCTGGCCTCTGCTGGCACCGTCAGCGTCGACATCCGCAAGGACCAGCTCAGCGCCCAGATCGCAGACATGGTCCAGATTCACCGTCGCTCCGGCAATGACGTTTTTGACCTCCAGGCCTTCAACAACCTCACCGGCGGCGGCTACTACGCCGACTTTGGCATCGGCACCCCTCCCCAGAAGCTGACCTTTCACCTCGACACCGGCTCTAGCGATACCTGGGTCAACAAGAAAGGCATCGACTTTTGCGAATATGGCCGTCCCGAGCTGGGCCTTCCCCCGTCCTGCATGAAACAGTGTAAGTAACAGCGCAAAATTTCTGTCAGCCTTGGACCAATCTCTTGGTGCAGATGCTTTGCCTTTCGGCAACCCCGCGTGCTGAACCTAATTGCTAACGGCGCACAGTTGATCCCGAGTCTAGCCGCACATTCACCACGACCATCAAGAATGGCTTCAAGATTGGCTATCTCGATGGCAGCAGCGCCACTGGCGATTACTTCAACGATACCGTCACCATCCACAACAATATCACCATCAAGAATCAACAGCTTGGTCTTGCCAAACAGAGCGAGAGCGCGACTGGCCTCATGGGTCTTGGCATGAGCGTCGGTGTTGCTGCCCGCCAAGAGTACCCTACCATCATCGACAACCTCGTCTCCCAGGGTATCATCGAGACCGCTGCCTTTAGTCTATACCTTGACTCCCTCACCGAGAGCCACGGCTCTTTCCTCTTTGGTGGCATCGACACCAAGAAGTACATTGGAGACCTTGCCACTCTCCCCCTCGTCGCCGACGATATCCACCAGTCCAACAATGTTACCTCGTACGCCGTCGAACTCACTGGCCTCACTGCCGACGGTATTTCCGTCCCTAGCCTCAAGACCAAGGCCATCTTCGACACGGGCGCCACCCTTGTTCTGCTCCCTGGCCGCATCGTCAAGCCCATCTACGACAAGCTCGGTGTCGTCACCATCAGACAGATCCCCACGCCCTTCATTGACTGTGCAGCTGTCAAGAAGGGTGCCAAGACCAACTTCAACTTTGAGTTCAACGGCAAGACCATTTCCGTCCCGCTCAAGGAGATGATCATCAACTCTCTGGCCGACCACCAGGAAATTTTCAGAGCCTTGAAGAGCCAGTTTAAGAACTTCGAGTCAGTCTGCATGTTTGGTATTGCCAACGCCGACAACTACAAGACTCAGGACCCCGACCCCACCAGCACCGGCGCGAGCACCGCCGAGCCCGAGTATGCCCTGCTTGGTGACACTTTCCTGCGATCGGCTTATGTCGTTTATGATCTCGCCGGCCAGCAGCTTGGCCTTGCCCAGGCCTACCCCAAGTCCAACGAGAGCAATATTGTTACTCTCAAGGCTAACAGCGCCCTCCCTTCCATCAAGGGCATGGATGGTAAGTAACTTGTTCTGAATGAATCAAAGAACCGCTAGCTAACTCACTCTAGCTCCTCCCGCGGAAAAGGACAGCGCCTCTGGCAGCACGCGCGCGCACTCTGCCATTGCTGCTGCCATGGCTCTGGTGGTCGCTGCCGCTGTCGCTCTGTAAATGACCAGCTTGCGCAATTAGAATACACTGTAAATAATATCAATGTACACGCGAGGCATGCATTGGTGCACCGGCACCATTATTTTACGAAGCAATGGCCAACACCTGCACAGAATCGAGATACCAAGGTGGTTATGTTATGAGGATGAGGAGGTTGCATGATGCATAGAACAGGCCAATGGCCGATATACTTAATATTATCATTATCTTGAATAGATTTACTTTTACTTTAGTTTTGAAAGCATGCATATTCAGGCCTACTTGTGATACCGAACAGCCTAACGAAGGAACCACCAACTCTAAACCATGCATGAAATGAACATCATCGAATCTGCATCACGCGAATCGACTCCAACGCATGCATTACACATTACGTTTATGCCTTTGCCCCAGGTGAAGCTGCACAATAGCGGATGACGTGCGACGTTGGGCACCCTGATGGCTCGAACCAGCGAGTGCGGGACGAGCGCTAGCAGCAGCGCAGACTATCCAAGGGAACCCTTTTGGCCAGCCTGGATCTCTTAAAGAAGACTGACACCAAAGGCCTCGCCGGTTCCGCAAAGTTGATTTTTTTTTCCCCTGAAGAAGCTCCCGTTGTCAATTCTGTCTCGAAATCTCGTTTTCTGACGGCGATTCCGTCCTTCTGTCGCTTTCCGAGTGCTTCTTGTACAAGTAACAGTTCGCATACTTGAATACACACCCCAAAACTACCCCACCATGGACGGATGCTGCTGCGATCGCGACGACCTGGACAAAATCTCCAAGGGCTGGTCCATTGCCATGTTCTACTCAAAGGAGCGCCTGCGGCGCGTCTACGAGCTCGACGACGCGCAGCTGGGCAAGGCCGTGGAGGACGGCAAGCTGGTCCTGGAGACGCTGTGTCTCTTTGTGCACGCCTGCATCAAGCGGGGACAATACCGGTACGTCTGAAAAAGAAGACATTTGAAAAGAAAGCTGGCAAAGGCTGATCTTGGACATAGGTTGCCGTCAGAATTTTGGCGCGTGCTGCATGTCGAATACGGTATTGTCGTGTACCCGTCGGCGCTGACGGAGGACATTGACGTCCAGGGTCTGGGTGTGGATATTACCTTTACCGATGCTTACTCAAAACATATTGGTATGTAAAACGGCCAAACTGTTTTTGCAAGGACAGCAAGCTAACTGGTATAGTCATGTTTGGTCGTTGTGGTAGCGAATGCCATCCCCCGCCGTGTCCGTTGCAGTACCTCCAGGAACCCCCGCCCGTATACCAAAAATAAAATTACACAATAACGCCGAGTTATATAAAGAGAAAAAAAAAGAAAGAAATACAGACGAGTATTGGCTGTCGGGACTTAGCTGCCAGGGGAGTTGCGGCAACGGTGTAAGGGAGCATATTGACTGGGCGGCGGGGTATTTTACGAAAGCATGAAGGCGTAGGACATGATTTTTGCAGTTTCCATTTTTGAATACAAAACAAGTGTAGTGCCGAAGTGTACAATTTGAAAACCAAAAGACTTAAATATTAAAAATATCTCACTCCGTCACCTTTTCACCCATGGCGCCATCCCGGTTCGCGCGCCACACGCCCTCCTCGCCCTCAAACTCCTCGCGCTTCCACACTTCGACCTTTTTCTTGCACTCCTCCAGCGCCTCCTCGCCCGCGCGCCACGCCGCCTGCCTGTGCGGCGACGACACGGCGATCAGGATGCTCTCCTCGCCGATCGGCACCGTGCCGAGGCGGTGCACCATGGCGATGCCGTTGAGGCCGTGCGCGGCGCGGACCGCCTCGGCGATGGCGAGCATGGTGCGCAGCGCCAGCTTGTTGTACGCCGTGTACTGGAGCTCCTTGACGGGTTTGCCGCCAAAGTTGTCTCGCGTTGTTCCTGGACGTATGGTTAACTTTTTTTTTTTTTTTCATTGAAGGGGAAAAAGGGAATGGAGGACGGACCGGCAAAGAGAACAATGGCGCCGGCGGCGGGACTGCGCACAAGGTTCATGACAGAGGCGGCGTCGAGGTGGTCGTGCGTCAGGGCGACGTGGCATCCGTCCGAGGTCAGCTGCGAAGGCTCATCCTGCTGGGCGGCCATGCTGAAGGTAAGGCAGGGCGGAAAGAGTGTGAAGTGAGGGTATCTTGGAAAAGGGAAAGCTGCAGGCGAGAGAGATGGAGTGCCCCGCCATGCCCCTCGGCCGCCGCCACTGGCCGGCACCGGCGCCGGGGCTCTTGGTGGTGTTTTGCCCCTGCTTTTGAATTTCTGGAAGCTGTTGACAATTACAGCTTTCCAAGTTTGAACCATTCTCACAGAAGTTAGATGCTTGATTTATGAATTTATCATGTCTCATTAATATGCTGTTGTCGTACTCTTCCGTATTCCGTCTTCTTCCTCTTACACTCTTTCTATACAAGAGGCCTTGGCTGGACATCCGCAAAGACCTGCTGCAACCTTTCGCTCAGCATTCAACGTAATCGCCTGTTGCACATCTTCCAGAGATATCTCCACGGCCCGCGTGTGCGCATGCGCGTCACCCAGCACACGTCTTCTCCGCGCGTAGCAGTCCTCCCACATCGCGCGCGCCTCCTCCAGACGGCCTTGGCCGCTGAGCACCAGCGCCAAGCCATCCATGGCCTTGAGCGTTTGGGGATGATCCGCGCCCAGGCTGCCAGAGGCGCCCTCCAGAGCGCTCCGCGATGTAGATTCCGCCTCCTCCCAGCGACCCTGCAGTCGGTAGACCTCTGCGAGGTTGCCGATGTTGGCGAGCGTGTGGACGTGCTGCGCGCCCAGCTTGGTTGTCCAGGCCCCGACCACCTGCATCTGAATCGCCTCGGCCTCGCGTAGCCTGCCGTGCTCCTGATGAATCCAAGAGAGCGTGGCCAGGGCCTCGAGCGTTTCCGGGTGCTCCTCGCCGAGAACAGCCTTGCGTGTCTGCACGACTTGCGCCTGGAGCCTTGCCGCCTCGTCGGCGCTTCCGAGCATCTGTAGCGTCATGGCAAGGTTGTGCATGCTGCCTAGCGTGGATGGATGGTCGATGCCGAGAATCGCGCCGTGTGTCCCGAGAACCTGGAGCTGAAGGCTTCGTGCTTCTTCCCAGCGACTTTGCTCCATGTAGGTCACGGCCAGGTTTACCATGCTTGCGACCGTGTGCGGGTGCTGGAGACCAAGTTTCGTCTTGTGGGCTTCGAGAACCGCGGACAGGATATTCTCAGCCTCTTTCAACTGACCAATTCCCCTCAACATGAGGCCTAAATTGTTCATACTAGCAAGGGTATCGATATCATCCTCTCCAAGGAATTTCTGGCGCTCATGCGCAACATTTGCAGAGAGCATCAATGATTCCTCATGGTAGCCAAGATCTGACAGTATGATTGTCAAGTTCGTTATACCCTCCAACGTTTCGAGGCTATGGGAATGTAGCTGTCTTTGTGACTCGACAGACTTGCGAGCGAGAGCTACGGAAGTAAGCGGCTCGCCTTTCTCCCTCATGTATCTAGAAACGTTGAGCAAGAGCTCAGCCCACCGACCAATATCTTTCTCTGTGTCGGGCTGGACGTATAAAAGCCTCTCAATATGGGGTAGAAGCAACTGACATTTGTCCCATGTGTCAAACAGGCCATTGGGAAAATGTTTACAGACCATCTCAAGGAAATGACTGTCCCAGTGCGCCGTCTGATTCGCGTCAGCGAGCCAAGCTCGCGTGCAGATCTGTACGAGAGAATGCATCTCGTATTCGTGCGGATCGGTTGTGTTTCTAACGAGGGAATACGCGAATAGAATGTCCATGTCATCTTCCAGCGTCTCACTGGCTTCCAGACCAGTGTTATCTCCGTCATAGCCAGACAGCACGTAGCGGGGAATCTTCTGAGGTTGGAAACAGCTGAGAAGTGACAGCAGGTTTGCCGCGGTAAGGCTTTCGTGGCGGATCTGCTGAAAAGTCACTAGCCATGTCGTGGTAATTGCGTTTGACGTCGAGTCGTGCCGTCGGATATCGCCACCGTCATGGGCGAGTAAACGCGCCCTCTGCTGCTCATTGTTCTGGAAGCGGTTTATATACTCACGGATTGAGATCTTTCGACGATGAATGTATGCAGCAGCTTGGTTAACTGCAAGAGGAATGCAGTCTAGGCATTTAACAAGACTTGTGACTGCTTCTTCCTCAGCGTCAGACCCAAGCCTCTTTTGGAAGAGGAGCACAGCCTCGTCGCAATCCATTGTTTCAAGCCTTTTGATCGCATGAGAGCTTCCTGTCAGCTTTTCAGCGACATTCAAATTGCGAGAAGTCACCAAGATCTTGCCGTTGCTTGAATTTGGCAAGAACGACGCCAGTGGTGGTTGTGCAGCCTCGCCGTAGAAGACAGCCAGGTCATCCGCGTTGTCCAGGATCATCAGCCACGAACCTGCATCATCCCTTTCAAGCCAGTCACGGACAAGTGACAGAACATTTACGCCCGGATCATGGCGATTTGGTAGTTCCAGACGATTGGCAATGGACTGGTAACTCTCTTCAAATGTAGCTTTGGTGTGCCCGTGAACCCAGTAGATACTCCGCTGCGTTTGCGAGCTGCGGATTTCATATGCAAGCTCAATGGCGATTTGAGATTTGCTGTGAAGATTAGTAAGGTAAAACAGATTCGAGAGTAGAATGGCACACCCAAATCCACCCATGCCAATGAGGGCTATTCTGGTGATGGTGCTGTCGAGATGATCTTGAACCCAATCTTGAACTGCAGGTCGCAGCACGAAATTTGCATCCCTAGGAAACGGCACCAGAAAATGAGATTCTTTGGCTAGGGATACTTCCATTCGAGTTGATCGGGAAAGCTGCTCTACTAAGGTCTTTGTCTCCAATGCAATAGAGCTAAGTGTCTCATCAGTTAGTAGCAGTCTCGTCGCGAGGAGATGCGTATCTTACGTATTGTCGATCAACAACCCGTCCATGATGTGCTTGTTATACCGCTCCAGAGCTGCAATTGTAGTTTCAATTTCTTCGTGGATAAATGGCCAATTCAGTGCGCGCACCCAGAACCTACGCTTTGCCTTGCGCCCGTTCTCTAATTCCAGTTTGTGCTGTAGTTTTTGCAGCAGTGAAAAGCATCCTGCGAGCTGCTCTTTCAAGTCTTGCGATGCCGCGAGAGAACCGCCCTGCGGCGTTTCGATGAGGGCTTTGGCACGACCCAGAGTCATTTCCAGGCCCTTGATTTCCGTCCCGAGGTTCGATATCTCCGCCCGGGCACCAGCCACGGCGTTGGTGTATTTGGATAACAAAGTGATGACTTTGAACGAGATGTCCAGGACCGCGACGACGCTTGCCGCAGCGCTGAGGCCATCCATCCTGAATACTGGTTCTTGAGGGACCTCTGGTTGGCTGTTCAGACATAGGTTTCCTGCTGAGGGTATCTGCAAAAGACCGCGGGGTAGTAGCAAGGCTGACTGGTGGCGGCTGCGCCTCCATTTGATACAGGTTTTAGGAGATACATATCGATTGCAGCCGGCTCTCGAATCAAGAAGGCAATATAGCGAGGTAATTATTCTGTAATTCGAAAAATCAGCTGCCGCATTATATCGAAGCTTCTGATGTTGGGAATCGAGGTAGCTGCAGCAGCATTAGTACCCTCCGAAGCATGTAGAAGGTGCCTTCGTCACAGCTCATTCATTCTAGCGCTCGCAAATATTTTGACCAAAAAAACGGCTTACTAAAGCCGTATATGTGAGAGTTCGAAAGTATATTGTAGTAACTGTTTTTATTAAAAATTAGAACTCGATATTGTTTGTACCTTTCCTTTTGATAGGCACGATTGGCTGGATGGCTGTGCAGCACAGCAGCAGTGGAACAGCGACCTACAAAATTGAGACAGTCTCCGCTGTGGGCGCCGTATTACGTGCAGCAAAAAGCTGCAAGTAGCGCCAACCAAACAACTGCAACACAACATCACGAGAGGCATAAAACATCGCCACCGCTCGCGTTTGCACGAGTTCAAACCGTCACTATGAGCGACGCACACGACACACGATACTCGGACCACAGCCAGCCGCGCTCAAGAGACGAGCGCGATTCTAATCGAGCATCCGACCTAAGACGAGACGAATACTCGCGACCGCGGCAGGGTAAACACTCAACCTGAACCTCTCACCAGGCTTCATTATTGTTTTCAACCGCTTCGGCACCCTTAGACGAACCTACATCATGCAGCGTTAGGCGCACAGCTATTTCGGGCACCTTGAGCTAACTTCCCTACGGGATGGCGAGATTTGTCCAGATCTCCCCCCAGACAAGATTCGCATAGGAGCTCTGGCTGGCAGCCGAGGGACATGCAGCGAGATACATATCATGAGGACCGCCCGCGGCACCAGGATCGCCACGAGAATGGAAGCGGCGCCCGCAGTAGAGACCACAGGGATCGAGAATATCCCCAGGACGACTATGGATCCATGTACGATGATGGACCCCGCGACGACGCCCGCCCCAGGCCGTACGATAATGACAGAGATGCTCCCAATCGCGGAAGGTTAGGCTACCACGCTAGAGACGCGCCGCGGCATCGCTCGCGTTCGGGTGGTAGATATCGAAGCCGCTCCCAGAGTCCCGCACGCGACGCTGGCCGGCCATCAGACACTGTGATTCTCGAGGGTCTTCCAAACGGCATCTCCCAGAACGAGGTTCGTAATCCACGGATAATACTACGCCAATATTGTCCTCCAGGAATTGTCCAAATTTGTTCCACTGGTAGCCATTTGGCATCGGCGCCAGCGATACATGCGAGATGATCCGAAGACTAATGGAGAGCAAAACACTTAGCTTCGTGAAAGCCTCTTGAACAACTCCATTGCTTCAGAGAGCCCATCATTTGATGTTCGGATACCATCTTCAAAAGGTAAGCGCCTGTATAATTTTTGACGCAAATGCATGTAACTAATTGTTCCAGGCCACCGACGTGCCTTCATTCAGTTTGAGCATATTGATCGCGCCGTTGATTTTGTTCAAGAGCATTATCCAAAAATTCTCATTACTCTGAGGAATTCAACTGATGAAGTACCAGACGGCCAGTTTGATGCATACTTGCATTATGCGCGACCCAGAGACGATGCTGAATCACGAGCACCTACTGGAGATTGGACTTGCCCCCAGGTATGATAGTCAGCAGTAGCTTCACGCATCCTGTTCTAACCTGAAACAGTGCGAGGCTTCAAACTTTGCCACTAGACCAGTTTGTCGCAGCTGCGGGTGCTATCCCTCTGGCGTACATTGGCAGCAAAGCCTCACCGGCGCGGCGGATGCCGCAGACTCTCCGTCTCAGATCCTTGTTGTTTTCCCGCTTCCTCCATTCGTTGATGAGGAAATGCTAGCCCGAGAGATGAAGCGACTTGAACTGGAAAAGCCAGATCCAGTCAAGACAACCGGCGACGCCCCCAAGCTCAAGTCAACTGCCCCAACTAGTACGGGCCAAGGATACGGCGCGTCACAAGGCTCTTTGCATAGAGTTTTCCTTATGCGTGATTCGCAGACGAACGAAACATTCCGATATGGCTTTGTTGAATTCTGGACCGTGGAGGATGCTGCAGCTGCCGTCAAGAAATTCACCATGGCTCGAAACTTTACAATAGCTGGCTGTTCTATAACCATATCGACAATTCACATGGGCGTTTTCTTGCCTGATGAAAGCGAGCCAACTCCTGCAACAGAGGGAATGACGTTTTTCCCACTATTCAACCCATCTATACGGGTTCGGTACAGAGATGACCACGCGTATCCTAGCCAGCTGATGGTGGCCTCAGAGCCGCCAGCGAGCGTGCGAGAGAAAGCCACCGCGGAAGAGCAGGACAGCGCCAAACAAGCAAAGAAGCGCAAGGCCGAAGGTAATCTTGGAAATTCCGCCAAGAAACCCCTCGCCATGGCCGGGAAGATGGCAATGTGGCAGCGCAAGCACGACGAACTGCGCAGCGATAACGCGCCGCGAGAGGGCTCGACTGATGCCCCGGATGGATCGAAGCCTCAGCCATCGAAACTCTCCTCGGCGAATGCAACCATCAAAATTTCGATTTCCTCCGCATCGAAGCTAACTGGTCAGCGTGACGCACCATCCGCTGATTCGGGTGCCGAAGTTGCAGCCACTCCGCCAGACAATGGCACGGAAGCTGCACCAGAATCGTACATGGACCGTGACCGACTTATGTGCTTGATTTGCATGCGCAAATACAAGTCCATTGACGAGGTCAGTATCCATGAGCGATCACGGAACCACAAGACAGCCATGGAAGACGCAGAGCTCGTCAAGGCTGCGCTGCCTCGCCTTGCTCTACGGGATAAGCGGTTACAAAAACTGGGCAAGCCTGTTGCGGTGCCTGACTCCGAGAAAATCGGGGAGACCTCGGCTGCCGCAGACAGCCAGTATCGTGATCGCGCGAAAGAGCGACGCAGTGCTTATAGCCAACCAAAGAAACTGGCGAGCCAGGTTGATTCATTCAAGGAGAAGAAGTCCGCTCCTGCGACAGTGGCTGCTTCTGCTCCGGCAGCGTCAAAAGGCGCAAACTTGCTTGCGAAAATGGGATGGACGGCTGGCGCTGGACTTGGCGCCAACGGCGAAGGGAGAACCGAAGTCATCGAAACGAATGCTTACCAAGAAGGTGTTGGTCTGGGTGCTGAGGGAAGTAACTTGGGCGACGCGGCAGAACGTGCAGGCCGCCAAACGCGAGGAGGTTACGCTGAGTATGTGAGCTCTGTGCAAGACAAGGCGCGAGAGCGGTACAACAAGCTTGGATAAGATAAATGACATGCGCAGCAGAGGTAGTTGACTTGGAGTGGAGTTACAGGATACATTACATTGCATAATATGCAGGGTTCATTAGATTAATAGCATTATCCCTTTCACCATCGTCATTTATTTCTCGCAGTAATAGTTCAACTGAGTGGTTGCGCGAATCTCAGCCTCGTCGATGCTCCACGCCGCCATTGGCCTGGGTGCGCTCCAGTAGCTCCCCGCAGTGGAGCCCAGGCGCAAGGCTGACAACCGCCAGCATCCAAAATTTTTATTTTTTGAAGGACTTTTCTTCCTGGAGACCAGCAGATTCTTTGCCGACACGACTGCCGCCATTAATTTCGCCAATCCGATTTTTTTTGTAACAGATTCGAGAAGAATAGGATCGAATACAAAGGCGAGCCTCGAATTGCTGAATTAATTCCGCCAAAGATGGACTCCTCGACCGCCCAGGTCAAGGTGATCTTCACCACCAACGAGGCCGACTTGCAGCTCCCCGAGGCTAAAAGACAATTGCTCGTCCCTGCTGGTATGCGCAGACCTGACTATCCGCCCTGTATAAACATTCAAGAGCTAAGCGACTAACTGGGAGTCAGATATCAAGCGCTATGGCCTCTCTCGAATCCTCAACTCCGAGTCTATGCTCGATACCTCGTCGATCCCGCTCGACTTTCTCGCCAACGGCACCTTTCTCACAACCTCGATTGAGGAGTACCTCGCCAGCGAGGGCCTCTCCTCCGAAAGCACGCTCACGCTCCAGTACGTCCGCAGTCTGCTGCCGCCCTCGTACGAGGCCAGCTTCGAGCACGACGACTGGGTCGGCGGCGTCGACTGCCTGTCCGCCACCTCGGCGGCCGGCCGCCTCGCCGAGGGCACCGTGCACGAGCGCGTGGCCAGCGCCTCCTACGACGGCCTCGTGAGGATATGGAACCCGCAGGGTGAGGTCGTCGCGACCTCGGCGGCGGGCGCGGGCGGCGGCCACTCGCTGCGCCTCAACGACGTCAAGTGGCTGTCGGCCAAGCAGGTCGCCTCGGCGGGCCTGGACCGCAAGGTGGTGGTCTGGGACTATGCCGAGTCGGCCGACGGCTTCTCCGGCACGCTCAAGCCCAACATGGAGCTCTGGGGCCACGGCAAGGCCATCCTCGCCGTGGACGCGAGCCTCTCGACGCGCCGCATCCTGACCGCCTCCGCCGACGGCCAGATCGGCCTCTGGTCGACCTCGAAGCGCACGGCGCCCCAGGCCGACCCGGAGAGCCTGCCCGCCGCGCACACCACCAAGAAGGCCAAGCTCGCCGGCGCGGCGACGACGGCCCCGCGCCACATCACGCTGCTGGACCCCCGCGAATCGGCCGCCTCGACGGCGGCCATGACGCTGCGCGGCCACGTCAACATGGTGGTGTCGATTGCCGCGTCGCCGGAGAACAGCTACTCGCTCGTGTCCGGCTCGCACGACAGCACGTGCCGCGTGTGGGATCTGCGCAGCGTGCGCGCAGGTACGGTGGAGGAGGGCAATGGCAGCGTCAGCCAGCCCGTCTACACGATTGGCAGAGAGTGGCTCAAGGGCAAGAAGCTGCCTGCCGCCGGTGACGGTGCCAAGGTGCTGAGCGTGGCGTGGGATAAGACGTGGGGTATCGTGAGCGGTGGTGAAGACAAGAAGGTGCAGGTTAACAGAGGGCGTGGCCTGCTCGCCGAGTAGACTAAGAGCGCTGGAGAAAATAAAATGTACATACATAGACTATGAATGATTTCAAGGGCAAAAAGAATAAACTTTTCACGTTGACACTACTTTGTACCAAAGACTTTAAATCAACAATTTATATCATGTGCTGTGTGCTATATAGTATATATTTATCGTATCTTCTTAAATGTTCAGGGCTGTCCACACTGCTTCACGATGCTGCGGTATTTACCGCTCGCAAGCGTCGGGTTCAACAGCGACAGTACCTCTCTCTGGAGCCTGTCTTTGGGAAATGTGAGCTTTTCTGCCCGTATGGCGTCCAGAATATATCCAATGACTGTGCCGGTCTGCAGGGGAGGATCGCGAAGCAGCCTGGCGACGTCTGCAGGAGTCAGATCCGCATTGGCCTGCCAAATATAAAAGGTGCGCAGTGCCGAAGGCGAGACGGACAAGCGGCCACCCGGACGAGAAGCACGTCTCTGTGCTACTTTGGTCTCGCCAGCAGCTATGATGAGGTCTCGCGCAGCAGCCTGGTTTGCAACCTCTGCCTCCACCAGCTCTTGCATCACCTCCTCTATTGAGCCATCGCTGAATTCATCAGAGCCCGAATCTTGAACTGATTCAATATCAGAGCCAAGGTCGGACTCGACATCGGAGACAGCTGGGGTAGGAGGAATCGGAATGGGGAGACCAAGTTCTGCATGGCGAGGCCGGTCTGGCCGAGGATCCATGGCGAGCCGCCGTTCCTCTAAAACGTGGTACAACTGGAGGCCTGCGTAGGCATCGGCGGCGGAGTCTACAAATGAATTAGACATGGAACGTGAAACAGGAAATCAAGACTTGTAGACTGCTTACATGTGAGCTGCTTCGAAGTCAGCGACGTAGACCAATTGCTGCTCCGTACCGACTGGTCCTTGTATAAGGGAAGCTTCAGTAGCTCATGCACTTGTGTAGCCAGCGCCACAGGCACTTTATTGATGAGCTTCCGCCGCTGCTTGTCTTCGGCGTGCTTGAGCAGCTTGTATAAATGGCTCAACTCAAAAATACCCCTCGTCTTTACACCCAGGAAATTACGCAACCGCGTGCAGTCCGCTTGTATATGCACTCCGACCTTTTCAACGCTGGGATCCTCCATGATCTGCCGAAAAGTCGGTGCGACAAAGTCATTCTTGGGAAACATGGCCACATGGAATAGGCCGATGCGACCCGGACTTGCAATTTGGATGAGGGACACATTTTCCCGAGGACCACCCTCGCGCTTCGCATATGCCACCCACTCCAGATCGAAACCTAGAACAGGTTCATTGAGGAAGTAATTTCGGCAGACATGCTCCATGGTATGCTTGCTGGTGCAGTAATGGACCTTGACATTCTGAGTGGTGCCGTCGGGGTTGGTGCTCTTGTACATGGTATGGGACCAGAAAGAGCCTGGGCTATCTTTGGGTTGCTTGCGGGCTGCCTCGAAGAGTTCTTTGGAAATATTGAAGTCCAAAGATGTCATAGGAGGCTCAACAATAGGCTGAGATTTATTGGTTGATATGCCGCGTTGGGGAACTTGGGCCTGCTGACGCACGGTGTAAGTGCCAGTCGACTTTTCGGTCATAGCCTTGGCTGTAGTCCTCTCAGATGACACACATTGGTTTGCCTGGTATGAATTCGGAGGCTTCCTGGTATCAGGCTTGGGAGAATGCACCGGCTGCGGCAGCTTAGTCTGGCTGGTGTCGCTGAGTGCGGCCGCTTCTTGCGACTGAAAGAAGCGCTTGAAATCCAGTGAGGGATACAAGGATGGAGGCTCGACTTCTGTCGAGAACTTGATCCGCTTTGTAGGATTCCATAAAGCTGTTCTTGCCGAGCTGTTGCTCCGTCGTGTGGTGTCGGGATGCATACTGGGCGCAGTACTGACAGTACTTGTCGTCAATGTGCCGGTTGTGGTGTTGACTTGACGACGACGGCCAGCCAGCATCTGCGCAGCAACTCGCGCATTCTTATTATGCGCCATGAGCGATAGCACTACCTCTCCATTGCTGACTCCTCTTTCTTTTTAGCGGGCTGTGATGTGCTGTTCTTCCAGGCAGCAATGCAGGCGATACAACGCCAGGCGGCCCATTATGCGACCGCAATTCACGGTGGCTGGGCGAGGGAGCGCGCTGTAGGGCCGGGGTTTCGGTGGACGTCACACGCTGGGCCACAGTGGGTAGATCTGGCTACAGTGGCAGGCGTGCCGCGGGCGATTTTCCTTAGTCAGCAGCGCGTGTGCACGTGCATTGGCGGGACAGGACTCTTTGGGCTAGTACGACCTTTGCGGGTTTGATGAGGCACAGGGCAAGAGATACAATTCTGAGCTCTGGATTCTTTGAAACGTCAAATTCGATTGAAACGTGACCATTCTGATCTGAGATCGATATTTGGCATTTCTGAAGGGTTATTTCCGCACATCATTCGATATGGCTTCCCAATTACTACCCCTCGGTGAGTGAGCAAACGTCTCATATTTCGAACGACTCCGAAGCTAATTAGCGACAGAACTCATCGACAAGTGTGTCGGATCGAGAATCTGGGTCATCATGAAGGGAGAGAAGGGTAAGAAGTGCCGGTAAAGAACGATAATGAGCCCAAGAACTGAACTGATTCTCGATGCAGAGTTTAGCGGCACCCTTGTTGGCTTTGATGACTACGTCAGTGAGTAGCTATCTTGACCTTGTTGCCATGAATGCACAAGTGCTAACGACTTCAGACATGGTTTTGGAGGACGTCACAGAATTGTGAGCCGAATCAATTTCGCAAACAATGAAGCTATACTGACCAAAGCAGCGACTACACTGGCAACCACACAAAGCTGCCCAAAATTCTGCTAAACGGCAACAACATCTGCATGGTACGCGAAAAAAAACACAATGGGATTCCTAACAGCTGCTAACTTTATGTATAGCTGATCCCTGGTGGTGAGGGTCCCGGCGAGGCTTGATTGGAAAGAGATGATGAGTGAACGACGAAAATACACGGCTCAGCTTGAAGCGATCCGACTTTAATGACCTGTGGATGAAACCGAATGTCTTGCTATTCAGCTATTGCGAGTGTAACGCATAATGTCCGAGAGCGGCGGTATCGCGCTGGGAGGTAATGACCACCACCCAGCAAGAGTCATTAGACACACAAAAATACCAAAGACAATGAAAGATTCTCTGTTTAAAGAAAGCGCATTGTCCCACATGCAAACCAGCTGCTTTTTTGTTCGTCAACATGATTATATGTAAAAAGAGACACCCCAACGCCGTAAATAACCATTCCCGTACTGGCCGTCTCCTCACAGGCCGTTCGACTGCATGTTGCCCTGCTCGCCAGTGTTGGTGATGCGCCGCAGCTCCCATTCTCGAGTGAATTCTTGGTGCAACATTTCGAGCTGGTTGATGAGCTTCTCGCATACTGAAGTGAAAACATCGCGTGATGTGACTGTGCCGTCTGTTTGTACGCGGATGAAAAGCTCGGGGACGTTAGGGTGACCGACTAAGAAATGTTAGCATTTTTGCATGAAGGAGGAAAGACCAACAGGCAAGGAATACGTACGCTTGTAGCCAGCCATGAGGACGTTGGGGTGCAGCTTAAGGTGCTCAGAGAGCAGGTGACCAAGAGTGTGATCCTCCTTCTTGAGCACGAAATCTGACGTGTTGGACATGCCTGCAGACGAATTAGATTGGTTTTTTTGGTCATAACCCAGGGTGAAAGGTTTGCCACTAACCAGAGTAAACCTTCTCCTCAATCTTCTTCTCGCCCTCGGCGAGGAGGAAGAGCTCAAAACTAGAACTTGCTTAGCAAACGGCCCCGTGAAATTCCAAACCCACAGCTTTCAAGATTGATACGATGAGTTCTGCAAAGTAACATGTCATACCGATCGGGCGCGTTCATGGTGGCGAATGAATGAACAGAGAGTTGTGTGTCGTGAGAGGGCAAAGTTGGAAGGGGTACGTGTGCTCAGAACACGCGATGGCGGTTTCTTGGACCCAATTATACGATGGAGCAGCTCCGGAATAGTCCAGTCCGGGAATGTTGCCTTCAAATAGTCGCCTTTCGGGAGCTGGTGATGTATGCGCCTGATTTGGAAGGTTTTCGAGATGGCACGTTGAGCAACTCACTCGAGAGTGGTTGCGTAGCTCTTCAAGTGGATAAATATCGGCTAAACTTGCCCGCCAGAGGCTCGACAGCCAGCGCTGAACGCTGCTGTAGCCAGTCGAATTACAGTGGATAACCCTCTAGGGACTACCTTGATTCTAATGACCAGCACAAAAGCAAACAGAGTAAGGAAAAGGCATGCTGACAGCATTTTAAAAAAGATACGACGGAGTATAGAGAATTGGAGAAGGCAGATGCATAACATCGGTCAGCTGAGAAACATGAGTAGCATGCCCTAAACCAAAACTGACGATACCGATGGCTGCGTCTTTGGTAGGATTTAAACCTCAACCTCTTTAATAGATCCATTCTCCCGTAACATATTCAATTTCCAATGTCCCCAGACGCCGAATTAAGTAGAATTCCTTTGTAAATATTATGAAATATCAACTATTCCTGCTTAACATGTAATCTCTCTGCTAAATAAGGCTGCGTATTGATGGAGCTCCACGCCGCCACGGCACCAACCGAGACTCACTCGTTAACGGCTCAACACCAACAACAACACCATCTTTTTCTTTTCAAATCTCATGATAGTACAAACGAACATTTTTCTTGAGTTCTGTGAGTGGAAACAGTCAATGGCTAGCCTGTTATTGATCGTCACGGTGCAGTTTCTATTGCACAGCCAGCATTGTATTAGCGTGGGGCGCAGGGTCGGAATCTTCCAGGGGCTCCAGTACCTAACAACGGATCCTTCATCAAACACAACATAGAGAATACACTCGCCAATGGATTCATCGTAGCAGCCAATGCCGCGAACACCACCTTGGCTGTTTCGACAGGCCAAAAGACACTCACCGCATGCTGCGACGTTACTTCTTGCCTGCAGAAACCTGCCTCTCGCGCTGAATGAGCTGCGCTGGATCACGGAATATGTGGTCCAAACTACCAGACCTGCCCAAAGGGAACAACGTTTAGATGCGCTGTGTCGTCAAAGAGGACAAGGCGTCCCTCTTCAATATATTTTAAAATCACAACCCTTCGGACCTCTGGACATCAAATGCAAGCCTGGCGTGCTCATCCCGCGGCCTGAAACGGAGGCTTACACTTACGAACTTGCGAATGAGGTCAAGCAGCTCCAACGCCGACATGGCTTACAAGGGCTAAAGGTTCTGGACTTTTGCACAGGCACTGGTTGCATACCCTTACTTTTGTTCGCTCTGCTTCAGAAAACATTCAATTCATTGCAAATTCAGGGCATTGATGTGTCAAAAGACGCCGTCGACTTGGCTCGCCAAAATCTGGTTGTTAACAAGAGTCAGGGACGCTTGGACACAATTCCGGGTCACAAGCAGGTGGAAATTACTCAAGGCGATATCTTTAACGACTTGGATATGCAGCAAATACTGTCTAGGAGCTGGGATGTTGTGGTTTCGAATCCGCCATACATTGCTCTGGACGTCTGGAAGAATGGCCGTGGCCAAATCGGCCACTCGGTTCGCAAGTTTGAGCCTGCGTTAGCCCTGGTGCCTGGCGCGCATCTTGAGCCGCAACCGGGGTGGCAAAGTCCAGATGTCTTTTACGCTAGGCTGCTGGACATTGCGTACCACGTCAAGCCGAAGCTGCTGCTATTGGAAATTGGCGACGAGCCGCAAGCCCTGCGCGTGGTAGCGAATTATCTCAATCACCAGCTGGCGAACCATTCTACCGTTGAGCTTTGGCGAGATACGCCTGATGTAGCTGGGGATATCGCTGGCCAGCGCGTTGACATTGCTTCACGCCAAGGTCAGAACCATTCGGTTTTCGTAAAGGGAGGCGGGAATATCCGCTCAATATTAATTAGAAATTTGGAAACTGCTTCCTCTTGAGTCGAGCCCTGAGGTATACGGAGCACGGCGGACATAAGAGCGAGCCACTGGCGCAAGTCGCCACCAGCTCACGAGAAGATTTTGAACAGGAAATCAGGGTTTTTTTTAAAAAAAAAAAAATTTCAACCAGAAGGCTTCGCATGGAAGCCCTGATTAAATGAGAGAGCATTTTTATCGGCGCATATTTATCCCTACCATGGCTAGCAATATAATACAGCATACATGTCTCTGGACGCCAGTGCCGAACCAAAGTCCGCCACGACTGAGTCACGTGAACATCATGTAATTTTGAGCATTCGCCGCCCCATACCACTTCGAAGCTTCCAGCTCGGAGCATCTCTGTCGCCAATTCCGCTCAACCACTACTCGCTTGACTTTGCGCAACAATTGGATGTCACTCATCCGCAGAAGTCTTCTCTGAGCCGCCGAACAATTTAATTGCGCAGCTCATGAGGTAGCTTCAACTGCGCAACAAGCAAACCCATCACCTGGCCGGTGGTTCCGCATACTGCGCAACATCAACCACAAAAATGTCACGCTTTCTCAGACAATCAGGCCAGCTGACGCGACTCCTAAGAGTCTCGCATCAAGCCAGCCTGCAACGAGGCGTGCGCCTGTCCTCACTATCTCGAGCCACCGCAACCCCGATCCTGCGGAACAGTCACGCCAACCAGCTGCGATTCTACGCCTCGAAGCCTCCACAACAGGACAAGGACCAGGAGCCGAAAAAAGCTGCCGAAGAACCAAAAGATGAGAAGACGAGCGAGGAGAATAAGCCCGAGAGCAAAGAAGATGGCGCCAAACCGGAAGAATCCAAGCCCTTCCCCAAACCTGAGGGTTGGATTTACCTAAGTAAAGACGAGATCAAGCAAATGTCAGAATTCTATGCGGTGATTCCTGAAGCGCAAAGAGCACGACTGGATGAAATTCTCAAGGGTGTCCAAGTCATCGGAGCCCCCGCCGAAGTCAGAGATCTACTGTCCAAGATGAAGAAGGGCCCTGGCAACTTGTCCATCATGGACAAGGGCCGCCTTATGCGCTGCGTCTTTACCATGGCCGAAAGATTGGCCGAATGGGAAATCGAGCAGGACAAGAACAAGAATGGCACTTTCACGCAGAACAAGGTTGGCGAGGAACAGGGCGAAGCCGGTCAGCAGCAGAACCAGCAGCAAAATCAGCAACAGAACCAAAACCAAGGTCGAGCGGGCGACGAAAACACCAAAACCATCAACGTCAGAATCAGCCTGATGCAGACGGTGCTCCTCTTGGCCATCATCATGTACTCGTTGGACTCAATGGGCTCCGTTTCCGAGAAGCAAATCACTTGGCAGGAGATGCGCAAAGCATTCCTTGATAAGGGCCTAGTCCAGAAGCTGACTGTTATTGATGGATCCCGGGTTCGTGTTGAGCTTCATCCCAATGCTTCCCAAGCCGATGACAAGAGACAATACGTTTTCACCATTGGCTCTGTTGAGTCGTTCGAGAAGAAGTTGGAGGAGGCTCAAGATCAGCTTGGCATTCCCCAGAACGAGCGCATCCCAGTCAGCTACGAGACTGGCGGCAGCACGATAGGAAACATTCTTCTAGCCTTTGGTCCTACGCTTCTGTTCATTGGTTTGATCCTTTACACGCAGCGCTCTATGGGAGGAGGTCGTGGTGGTGCTGGCGGCATGTTCAACTTTGGCAAGAGCAAAGCGAAGAAGTTCAACGCTGAGAGTGCTGTCAAGGTCAAGTTTGCTGACGTTGCCGGTCTCGAGGAGGCCAAGACCGAAATTATGGAGTTTGTCAGTTTCTTGAAGCAACCCGAGAAGTTTGAGAAGCTGGGCGCCAAGATCCCGCGTGGTGCCATTCTTGCTGGTCCTCCCGGTACTGGTAAGACTCTACTTGCCAAAGCCACAGCTGGAGAATCCGGCGTGCCTTTCTTCAGTGTTAGCGGGTCTGAATTCGTCGAGATGTTTGTCGGTGTCGGTCCCTCCCGAGTTCGCGATCTCTTCGCCGAAGGTCGCAAAAACGCTCCTTGCATTATCTTCATCGACGAAATTGACGCCATCGGTCGTGCGCGACAAGACAGTGGCAAGGGATTTGGAGGCAACGATGAGCGTGAAGCTACGCTAAACCAGATTCTGACGGAAATGGACGGTTTCAACACAAGAGAGCAGGTCGTTGTTCTTGCCGGTACCAACCGTGCGGATGTTCTGGACAAGGCGCTGATGCGTCCTGGACGTTTCGACAGACACATCTACGTCGACCGCCCTACTATGAGTGGACGTCAAGAAATTTTCAGAGTTTATTTGAAGAAAATCGTCACCAGCGAAGACATCGATCATCTTGTTGGACGTCTGTCTACCCTCACACCTGGTTTCTCTGGTGCCGATATCTCCAACGTTGTCAACGAAGCAGCTCTGATTGCTGCCCGTGCCAATGCCGACGAGGTCAAGATGGAGCACTTCGAGCGCGCTATTGAGCGCGTCATTGGTGGTCTCGAGCGCAAGTCTCTTGTGCTCAAGCCCGAGGAGAAGAAGACGGTTGCATACCACGAAGCTGGTCACGCCATCTGCGGTTGGTTCCTTCAACACGCTGATCCTCTCCTCAAGGTCTCCATCATTCCCCGTGGCCAAGGCGCCCTTGGCTATGCCCAGTACCTCCCTCAAGATGCTTATTTAATGAGCACGAATCAGCTCATGGATCGCATGGCCATGACCATGGGTGGCCGTGTATCCGAGGAGCTGCATTTCCCCACCGTTACTACTGGAGCCAGCGATGATTTCAAGAAGGTTAGCCAAATGGCACGCAGCATGGTTACACAATGGGGCATGTCCGACGTCGTCGGTCCCGTCCACTTCGACAACGACCCCAACCGCATGCATAAGCCCTTTGCCGAATCCACAGCCCAGCAGATCGACCAGGAAGTGCACAGAATAGTTGACGAAGCCTACAAGCGCTGCAAGGACCTCCTGCTGGAGAGGAAGAAGGAAGTTGGTCTTATTGCTGAGGAGCTCCTGAAGAAGGAGGTGCTCGTCCGTGACGATATGGTGCGCATCCTCGGCAAGCGTCCATTCGAGGACAACGAGGACTTTGAGAAGTATTTCGGTGGTAGCAAGGAGGAGAGCGCGCCACCACCATTCCCTGGTGATGGCAAGGCACCTACGCCAGGTGAATCCCCACAGCCCTCGCCGGCCTTTAATGAGCTGTCGAGATCAGAGCAGAGCCGTCTATAATCAGCTACGGTATCTCTATTGCATGACTCCAAGCCGGTGTTGGGAAATCAGATGCTTCCAAGTTATCATCTGATATCATCTCAACTCTACAAAAAGGGAAAGAAATGGAACTTTCTAAAGCAAACAGAAAACCCATATCTTGTGTATTTTTTCGGGCGTTTACGTCATGGCGGTTGCGTCAACTCCTCATTTCTTTGTAATATGTACTCTTATGGCTAGATAGAAGACTTTTTTGTCGAAAATATGTCTCAACTGTACAATGGATCCAGTTTCGCACAATGCACAATGTGAAGCACCTCCTCTACGATCGACACATCAAGTCAAACCAGAGCATCTGCAATGCGACGCTGATGCCTCTCCACGGAGTAGCCCAGGATTCAGCGATGAAGCAGCCAAGGCCTTGATGGAAAAGAAACCATGTGCGCTCTTTTGTGCGCTCTTCTCCGATCAGCAATGCACATTGCCGTTTCCAGCCCGAGTTGGCTGCCAAAGAACCGCCCTAGGGGGGCGCCAACAAACCTAGTGCAGGACTGGCCAGCATGCCCCAATCTTGGCAGAATGTTACGATGTAAAACGCTGCCGTCGATCCCCAGCGTAAGCCTTTCATCGTCTGCTGCTGGGCGATTTCAATGTGATTTTTAGACTACATGGGAATCTGATCTGCTCATCGTCCATCATTGGACGCAGAAATTGAATGAGCAAAACAGCGATGAAGATAGATCTGCCATGCTTTTTTTTTTTAGTGGCGCTAGAGGTTAGAGTCGTGACGTAGACGTCGTGTTGCACGCCAATAGCTGCTGCTTGCGCCGAGGCTGGAGCTAGCTGGTAAGCGTTAGATGGACAAACAGAAGGTGTCGCTGCATGGCGTTTCTCGTTTGACTAGCCAAAACCGCATCTGGCCACTCGATGCCCTGTGCTGTTTGTCTCCGTCGTGAATCGTCACACCAGCGTGACACGCACATGACGGCACAAATGCCCCTCTTGTAGATGATGTCCGCACATAAAGCCACAGGACGATCGTCAATTGAGCTCCGTCGTGGACCATCCTTTCTCTAGACAGCTTTCAGTAAATATATCTAAAAACACCACACCATGGGCACGGCAAAGAGCATAGTGTCCAAGACGTCGTCGACGTCGCTGCGCCAGGTCGAGGCCGTTTCGACCGTGGACGTGTCCGACCTGCACGGTCTGTCGCTGTACCAACGAAAATGCATCCTCATCAACCGCGAGATTGATGCGTACGGCATGGGCCGGTACCAGTGGTACGTGTGGGCGCTCTGCGGCTGCGGCTACTTCATCGACCTGCTGTGGGCGCAGGCCTTTGGTCTGGTCCTGAGCCCGCTGCAGCAGGAGCTCGGCTTTGGCGATGGCGAGTCTGGCAACATCGCGACGAGCTTCAATGCCGGTCTGACGGCTGGTGCTTTCTTCTGGGGCTTCATGGCCGACATTATTGGTATGTCATCATCATGTGTTGCTCGCCGCGTGTGTTTCTCTTGTCTAATCGTGCAAGGCGAAAAGGCCGCCGCTGGGCTTTCAACCTAACGTGCTTGGTATCTTCCGTCTTTGGCCTCTGTCTGGGTGCCTCTAAAGATTACACCACGTTTCTCGTCCTCACGGCGTTTGTGGGATTTGGTGTGGGAGGCAATATTCCCGTTGATTCGGCCATCTTCCTCGAATTCGTGCCTCGCAACCGACGATTCCTGCTCGCCTGTCTGTCGCTCTTCCAGCCACTCGGTGTCATTGTCTCGAGCGCCATCGCTTTTGGATTTATACCTACATACTCGTGCTCCCCCAACTTTTCCGAACCCAACTCGCTGCCGTCTTGCCACAACGTCGCAGACGGCACCGAATGCTGCACGCGCAAAAGCAACATGGGGTGGCGCTATGTGCTCTTCACCACCGGCGCCCTGTCCCTTACCGTCTTCGTCCTGCGATTCCTGGTATTCACGTTCAAGGAAACTCCAAAGTTTCTCATTCACTGCGGTCGAGACGACGAGGCCATCGAGGCCATGCGGCACATTACTGGCGGCAAGAACAGCACCTGCAGCATAACCAGCGAGCTGTTCAAGAGCGTCGAGCGCGACTACGAAATCGAGATCAACAGCAGCAGCTCCCAGTCCTCCGTTTCAGTTCCGGTCAGCAGCTCTGACAGGAGCTGGACGGAGAAGACTGCATCCAAGCTGTCACCGTACAAGGTGTTCTTCAGCAGCTGGGGCATGGCCAGGCTGACCATCCTGGTCTGGCTGACGTATGCCATGGACTTTTCTGGATTTACCGTCGCGGGCTTTTACCTGCCTAGAATTCTTGCCATCAAGAACGGCGCTGCCTCCGTTAGCCTCAAGTTCACATATGCCGCGTACATTTACACTTATGCGCCGGGCATTCTCGGAGTCTTTGCCGGCGCTCTCATGTACAACATCCCAGCATTCGGCCGCAAGTGGACAATGGTCCTCTCCTCCGCTCTGATGGGTACGTCCATATTCTTGCTTGCTACTGTTGACTCGGTAGCCAAGCGAGAAGGACTGTTTACGCTCGAGTACTTCTTCCAGTCCATGTTCAACGCCGTCTTGTATGGGTGGACGCCCGAGGCTTTCCCGGCCCCGATTCGTGGCGCCGCATGTGGCATCGCAGGATTTTGGGGTAGGCTGTTCGGTATTGTCAGTCCGCTGATAGCGCAGAGTTTGTACGGCCAGGCTACGGATGGCAGTGGCGGAGATGTAAACGCGGTTTTGTATCTGGCTGGTGGTATCACCCTTGGCTGTGTGCTCAGTACCGCGCTGCTACCCTCCAAGCTCATGGAATCGGAGGACGAGGTTCAACGATGATGTGACGGTTGCAGATCGAAAATGTAAATTATTAGATATCCCATATATATTCCGCATGATTTAATTGAAAATGCCATGTTTGTCACGAAAGAACACCTTAAACCAGGCCACAGATAGTTCAACTGAAACGATCTTAGAAGCGCTTTCAGTTTTTTCTTTTCCTCTTTTCAATTGCCCTCTGATCGAACAGACAGTTGGCGTAGCTGCCAGCCTATTCCATGGGCTTTCCAACTAGTTAGCACCAGGCCAGTTCTTGTACTCTGTAACCCTTCTAGTTCAGTTGCAGATATAAACACAAAAACCCCTAAGAAAAAGAAACTAGTTTCAAGTTTTGTTGGAATTTGTTGCTCAGTATTCCTGCGTCATCTCTTTTTTATAAAAAAACGGTATGGTTCCTACGATTGATTTTGCTAGCGATGGCTGTGCGCTAAATCTACAGCGGCTACAGTTGAGTCAGAGGGCGCTCAGCGCCATTACTAGAACGACTCATGCCAAGAGCTCAGCCCGGAGCATTTCTAGCGCCCCATCCTTCTTCTACGATTTTGCACATCTACGTGCGTCATTGCAGCCCAATCGCATCACCAGACTGCATAGGTGAATTAAACCTCGTCTTATCGATTTATCACGATAAGAAAGCTCCAGTTTCATTGCGCAGCTTGCGCTTTCTTGCCGTTGAGTCGGACAGGGAGAGGCGCCACAGGCGAAAGGCGAAAGGCGTGTTTTCATATCAAAAAAGTCTCAGCGGGCGGGTGTGCGATTAGGCGCGCCCCATGTCGAAATCCCGAATTCTTCACCAGAATACACAATAGTTTCCGCCTGACGCCGTTCTCCGATTGGTTTAAAGAGAAAGGGCGTTCGAAAGTTGTTGGAAGATAGCGTCGCGACAACCTCAGCATCGCTTCTGCGACGTCATGGATGGCACGAGTGCTCGCGCGCCTGGCGAGGCCAACGTCCTGCCGATGACGGAGCAACAGGCCACGCCCGCATCAGCGCAAACGCCAAGAAGAGAAACGAAAACTAGGGACGAGTCATGGTGGCATATTCACCCCTTCCGCGGCATGATCAATGACATTCGCCAGCGCGCGCCGTACTATCTGAGCGACTGGACCGACGCTTGGGATTACCGCGTCGTCCCAGCCACAGTGTACATGTACTTTGCAAAGTAAGGACCATTGATTCAGTCTCACTTACGCATTTTGGAATTGACATTTTATTCTCTTGGCAGCATTTTACCAGCATTGGCTTTCTCTCTGGACATGTTCCAGAATACAGCCTCCAACTATGGTGTCAATGAGGTTCTCCTCGCGTCAGTACTGGGATCAGTTGTCTTTGCCCTGGTGGCTGCGCAGCCGCTCGTCATTGTCGGCGTGACTGGACCGATCACTGTATTCAACTAGTAAGCCTCCTTTGACATTCTCTCACTACAAGTCCATGTAACTAAACAGGCTACAGTACCGTCTACGACATTATGCACCCAACTGGAGTCGATTACCTTGGTTTCATGGGATGGATTGGCATGTAAGTTTCACCCACTCAACCTCTCATTTTCCTTATACTCACCTCATCAGATGGTCCCTCATCCTGCACTGGATCCTCGCCATCACCAACTCGTGCAACTGGCTGCGCTGGGTCACCCGCTTCCCGTGCGACATCTTTGGCTTCTACGTCGCCTGCATCTACCTCCAAAAGGGCGTCCAGGTGCTCGAGCGCCTCGGCCACGGGCCCGACTTTTACCTCTCCATCGTCGTCGCGCTGCTCGTCTTCATCGTCGCCTACATCTGCAGCGAGCTCGGCACCAGCAGCCTGTTCCGCCACTGGGTGCGCGTCTTCCTCAAGGACTACGGCACGCCGCTCACGCTCGTCTTCTTCACCGGGTTTGTGCACTTTGGCCGCATGCAGGAGGTCAGCCTGCAAAAGCTGCCCACGGGCATCGCCTTTGAGCCGACGAGCGATCGCAGCTGGGTTGTCAGGTTTTGGAAGCTCAGCGTCGGAGACGTCTTTATAGCACTGCCCTTTGCAGTATTGCTCACCATTCTCTTTTGGTTCGATCACAACGGTAGGATGACCTATCCTCCTATTTACTTTTGTTGTCTTCCACTGACTCATCTTTCCAGTTTCGTCGCTCATTGCCCAAGGTAGCGAGTTCCCCCTCCGCAAGCCCGCCGGATTCCACTGGGACCTCTTCCTCCTCGGCCTCACCACGGGCGTCGCCGGCATCCTGGGCCTGCCCTTCCCCAACGGCCTCATCCCGCAGGCGCCCTTCCACACCGAGTCCCTCTGCGTCACCAAGCCCGTCAAGCAGCTCGACGAAAAGGGCGAGGACAAGGGCGACTTCACGTTTGAGGCGACGCACGTCGTCGAGCAGCGCGTCTCCAACCTCGCCCAGGGCCTGCTCACCCTCGGCACCATGACGGGACCGCTGCTCGTCGTCCTGCACCTCATCCCGCACGGCGTCCTCGCGGGGCTCTTCTTCATCATGGGTTTCCAGGCGCTCGAGGCCAACGGCATCACCGCCAAGCTCATGTTCCTCGCGCGCGACCGCAACCTCACGCCCGCGGCCGCCCCGCTGCGCGCCGTCAAGCGCCGCGCCGCCATCTGGTGGTTCGTCGCCGTCGAGCTGCTCGGCTTCGCCGCCACGTTTGCCATCACGCAGACCGTCGCCGCCGTGGGCTTCCCCGTCTTCATCCTGGCGCTCATCCCGATCCGCGCCGTCCTGCTGCCGCGCTTCTTCAGCCAGGAGGAGCTCGCGCTGCTCGACGCCCCGACGGCGTCCGACTTCACCATGGAGGGCATCGGAGGTGCCTGGGGCGGCGCCACCTCCAGCGGGGACACGACGCCGCGGGGGGACGACGGCCCGGCGCAGGGTCGTGCAGGCCCGGGCGGCGTGGTGGATGGCGATCGAGACGTCTCGCCAGCGCCGGGCGGCGCTGGGTTCCGTCGTCGCAGAGGGAGCTCGAATCGCGACAGCGTCTTTGCGAGCCCTGGCAGTCCGCGTAAGAGCCAGGAGGACATGGCAGAGCTGGGACGCATGCCCAGCGGGCAGAGCACGGCAACGAGGCGTGGCACTGGCAGAAGGCCAAGCATGACGCAGAGGTGATGCTGGCGATGAAGGTATGATGCATCTGCTTGGCGCCGCCGTGGTTGCATTGAACAGTGCGATCACCTTGGTATGCAGAATACACGCAACTTCATCTTCATTCTCATTTTGATATATTGTATTTATCATGGTATTTGATACAGTCCGAGCATATTGATGAATTCATAAGCCCACACCAGATTCAACAGTGCCCCAAATATAGTTCGCTGAACACAATAATGCCCTTCTCCAAACGCCTACCCCGAAATAATGCCCGTGTACTTAGATCCAAAAAAAAAAAAAAAAAGTTCCTCGTCTTCATTCATCATCATCGCTGTCAATGACAAAGCCGCCTCGAACGCGCGCTCGGCGAGCGGTAGAGGTCGGCGCGGCAGCATCCTCTCCCTCCGCATCACTCACTCCCGTGGTTGCTGCGGCTGCCTTAGAGGCAACGGCATCAGCACCATCGTCGTCGTCGTTCATGCCCGTATCTTCGTCATCGTCTGTGTCAGGGCTTAGCCTGCGCCGCTTCGGCTTCTCTGCCTCGCTGCCATCTACAGCGGTATCGTCAGTCTCGCTGGCATCAGCGGCAGACTGGCTGCTAAGCATGCGCTGCGCGAAATTGAGATCATCTACTTCATCCTCATCGTCTGTGATATCATCCAGCAGCGCTTCTGATTTGCGTTTTGCGGCGGTGCGTCGAACTGCGCTGCTGTCGTCATCAGCGAAGCCACGCACGGCAGAATTGGCCGCTTGCTCTGCACGAGCCTTGATCGCGCGCTCACGGGCGAAGAAAGCTTCATCCTCATCAGAATCGAAGTCATCGTCACCAATCTTGACATAGAGAGCAGACTTGATTTTGCGTGCCTTTTCCCTTTCCTTGTCACGTCGCTTGCGCGCACGATCTTCCCGCTCCTCGTCATCAATTTCATTCGAGGCGCTGCGCTTCTTTCGAGATTTCTTGGGCTTCTTGACTTCATCGATGACTTTGCGGGCCGTTGGACCACCGACAGGAAACATCACACCATCATCCAAGAAGTCATCCAAGCCATCCTCGTCGCTGGCATTATCGTCGTCGAAAGCAGCCTTCTTTCGAGGGGCGGTCTTGCGCTTGAGTTGTTGTTCAGCGGATGTTCCATCTTCGAAAGTTGGTGGACTGAATTCCGCTTGGTTGATGAAGTGGAGTGCATCCTTCAGCTGATTGGCGGTGACTTCAGCTGGAATAACCCAAACAGATTCTGGCGTTTCTTCTGCTGCTGGGCCAAGGAGGCAGACACCAGCGAGATTCATCAAGAGGCGTAGATAGGGGTTTTTGAACATTGCTGATCGTCTCTCAGCACTGTCAGGACGAACGGTAAAGACGGGTGGTAGTTTTGGCTCGTGCGTCTCATCAGCCATTTCAGCATCATCAAAGGGCGTTTCTCTAGCGACCAGCTCATCATTCGCATTGTGCCAAGAACGGCGTTCAATTTCTGCTGTCGAGAGGACCTTCTTCAGCCATTGAACGTGGTCCGATTCATTCTTGTCGAGCAAGGCACCAACTGCAATGCCAACTTGTTGGTCAGGCTCAGTGGCGTGTTTGAAAACCAATTCGGCAGCCGGCCTCGGTTGGGCCTTGGCGATTGAAGTCTGTTTCTCATACCCGTATTCGAGGAAGAAAGCCGTCGCAGGAAGCTTGCTGAAAAGCATTTCCACGATAAGCTCGGGGCGATCCTGAATCTTCTTGAAGCATTTTCGGAACACTTGCTTGATGAGCTCCTCCCAATCCTTGAACATCCTAGAGGACTTATCCAAAGCATCTGGGCCCTTGACCATATTCGACAGCATATGGAGCATGTCAACTCGGAATAGCATAACGCTCATTTCTTGTTTGAAAGCCAAGCGGTAGAAATATCGATGTGCTCGCTTCAGCTGAGCATCGTTGAGCTCGCGATAGTATTTTGTGAATGCGATAAAGGTATCCACCACACCCTGCGGTGTAAAACGGGATGTGAAACGGTGGAAGTCAAACTTGCGCTCCTTTGAAGTTCGCTCCACAGCCGCTTCGTCTTGCCCTGAGTCGTCTCTTTCCTCGTCGTCGACACCGTTCTGCTGTGTTTCGGCCTTCTTCTTTCTGCGTGCTCGTTTTCGGGACCGAATTTGCATATCGGCATTTTGCTTGGAATAAGCTTCAAGAATGCGTAAGAAGTGGTGTACCAACTCGGTCGCAGCGTCGAGATATTCAAAGCCTTGGTCCTTGTAGGTTCTTGCAATGTTGGCGATTACGTCATGAGTTGATTCTTCGTAGAAGAGACGACTCAAGACGTTTTCTGCAATTTCTTGATCGTCTTCGGACCCCTCTTCTGTCATTTCTTGAATTGTGAGCAAAATTTGGGTGAAGCAGCGCATCGCCGCGGATAGCGAATGCCAATCTTTATAATCGTAGGATTCGTGCAGACCCTTGCTGAGAGTGATGAACATTTCTTGATTCAGCACACTGGCAATCAGGTTGAAGCTGCTGACTTCCTCTGCGGTGCTCTTATTCTTGGCCTTGTTGCGCTTACGGCGAACCCGCTCAGCTTCGAGGAACCACGAGATGAGGTAGAAGAATTGGCGTCTGTGGAATATTTGGATATGTGGCGCTTCCCGGTCGATGGATTTTCGGATGTGAAGGAACAGCGGATTGAAACCTGAATCAAGAAACTCTTCAACAAACGAACGAAGCTGCTTTGCTGCACTCGGCGTCAGGGGTGTCGGGAGACCAAAATCCTTTTCGTCTTGGTTCTCCTTCTTGCTTCGACGAGCAGGGCGGAAAGTCTTGCTGTCGTCCATCTTTTTGTCTCTTGCGGCTGCATCCGCCAGTGCATCTTGGCCAGACAGAGACGTCATTTTGCCATCGTCGCGCTTCACCCACACCATGGTTCCGAAGCGGTTGTGTCTCGTAGGCGCCTTTCTGTTGTATGCTTGAAGCATAGCCGATTCTTTCTTCATAAGGTCGGACAGTTCTCCGGCCTTGGCCTTGTTCAATTGGTTTTCATCCATGAAGAGCTTATGGACATCGACTTGCTTAACAAGGTGGAACAGAATTTCCATAACTGTTGTATCCTCCGTCCGGAAATCTTCACCCATATTGGAAGCAATGGTGAGCAACACAATAAAGATGTCCTGGTAAGAAAAGGCATCGATCGTGGTGGATCGCGAGATTTCGGTTTCGTCGCCGTCGAATTTGACACCAGGCGAAGGTGCAATCATGGCCATGTTTCGCAGGAAAAAGAGGACCAGTTTGATGATGCCCTGGTCTCGTGGGGTTCGATCGGCAATTGGGATAGCCATGGACGGCAAGGCAGCTCGAACGGCGGAATGTAAGAGTCTAGCGCCGTCAAAGTTGATGATGGCGCTTTTGTACTGCAACTGAGCGAGCTCGAGGACCGGAATGTGTCGGTGGTGGTTGACTGTCATTTTTTCCTTGTCCTGGTCAATCGGCCAAGTCAACGGAACCATGACTTCAAAACAAGATAGAACGATTCTGCTCTTGAATTTGTTGTCCATGGAATCTTCGGGCCATTTTGCGAGAATAGGAATCAGGTCGCCCTTGATGAGGTTGCCTTCGTAGACACATCGCGCAACGTCCATTCGGTTTGTCTTTTCGTCGTAGAATCTGATCCATCGTTTGATATCGCGCAGGACCTCGAGCGCATCGTCACCAAGCTGATATTGGCCATCGTCGTCGGCGCTGATTCCGCCAAGCTGGAAGACATTGCATTAGCACTTGAGATGGGAGGCGGCACCCTGGGCAAACGCACAGCGGAAATGAGACTGGTGATGTGTGCTCTGACTTCGGGGTGGACAATATCATGTCCCCCGTCTGGCAACTCCATGATGAATGGTATTAGCCGCGAAGCAGCGAAATGTGTCTGTCGACGACCTGTGGTGACTGCTTGAAATGGCTTCCCACTTTTGGAACAATTTACGCGTCTGGGAGCGAGAGACGCGTCGCAGCCCACCAAGACACTTTTGCTGGAGGGATGCGACGCGTCCACTGTAAGCGAGGGTCGGTTTCTGCTCTACTTAGGCGGTGGACGGTACCTGTTAGGCTGGACAAGACCACCAAATGCTGCTCGAACCACTGGAAGAGACCACTACAGTGCCTAAATGTGGGGGCTGAACCGCTGAAGCTCACCTGGCAACCACTTGGCCCGCGCTCGGCCCCGGAAAATAGTGCGGACGGCATGAAAGCCGAGATTACCCGCACCACCCGCTGGTTTGATCTTGGACATTCGTCGGCACAGGCGGCGGCTTGGCTTATTCGCATCCCGAACAACATCACACAAAAACACTCAATTCGCATCGAAAATGGCCAGCTCGATTCTTCGCACGCGCGCGCTGCACGCCTCCCGCCAGGCTCGCTGCTTCAGCACCACGAACCGCCAGTATGCCGCCGAGGTCAAGTCCCTCGGTGTTATTGGCGCCGGCCAGATGGTACGAAACGCCTAGCATGTGCCGACACGGATCATGCTGGCAGGAACGCAGCATCGCTAATTGACTTGCCAGGGTCTCGGAATTGCTCTCGTTGCCGCTCAGAGAGCCAATGTTCCCGTCACGCTCATTGACGCTTCCGACAAGGCTCTGTCCAAGGGCCTTGCTTTTGCCGGTATGCGACGGCCCATCGGAGCTAACCTGCAAGACGATTCGCTTACACATTGCTTTAGACAAGCTTCTCGCAAAGGATGTTGCCAAGGAAAGAATCACCAAGGATCAGGCTACCGAGATTCGCGGCCGTCTGAGTGGCTCTACCAAGGTTGAGGACCTCTCCTCTGTCGATTTCGTCATCGAGGCAGTTCCCGAGATTCCTCAGCTCAAGTTTGACATCTTCGCCAACCTCGCCAAGGTTTGCCCCTCCCACGCCATTCTTGCAACCAACACCTCTTCCATCTCCATCACCAAGATTGCCGCCGCCACTACGACCGATCCCACCGACACCTCGGCCTCGTCCCGCGTTGTCTCCACCCACTTCATGAACCCCGTTCCTATCCAGAAGGGTGTTGAGATCATCAGCGGTCTTCAGACCAGCAAGGAGACCCTCGACACTGCCGTCGAGTTCTGCAAGAAGATGGGCAAAATCACCTCCGTCTCTGCCGATACGCCTGGCTTCCTCGCCAACCGTATCCTGATGCCTTACATCAACGAGGCCGTCATCTGCCTGGAAACCAACGTCGGCGACCGCGACTCCATTGACGCCATCATGAAGAACGGTACCAACGTCCCCATGGGTCCTCTCCAGCTCGCCGACTTCATCGGTCTGGATACCTGCCTTGCCATCATGAAGGTTCTCTACAACGAGACTGGCGACTCCAAGTACCGCCCCAGTGTCCTCCTCGGCAAGATGGTTGACGCCGGCTGGCTCGGCAAGAAGAGCGGCAAGGGCTTCTACGACTACTAGACAAGAAAATTACGAATATCATTTGTATAGGATTATATAAAGATAAAGGCGTTTCTGCAATTTAAAAAGAATGTCAAGGATGATATGTGTCATTTTATTGACCAAATGTGTGAATCTTTTAAACTAATAGACATATAATAATCATGATAAATTACAGTTACAGGTTGGACTTGGTGCCAAGCAGCTGTGTTTGGAGCTGGTAGATTTTGACCAGCTGGCGAATGCTCAGGTCAAAGAGGACATCCTCACTACCGCCGGGGATGCGGATACCAGGAACTTCTCTGTAGATCTTCTCGACGACTTCACCCTGGCCGCTGCGAGTGTATCCGTTACCGCCAAAGAGCAGAATGGAGACGCTGGCAACCTCGTCAAAGATGCGGCCACCGAGGGCCTTGGCCATGGCGACGGCACCACCGAGCTTGAGGTCAGACTCGGCCTTGGTCATGTGGATGGTCTGGTAGACAAGAAGGTCTATCCAGGCCGAGTAGGACTCCAGCTGAGCGCCAGCGCCGGCGAGGCGGTGGCGGACAACGGCGTTGTCCATGAGCGTCTTTCCAAAGGCCTCGCGCTTCATGACGTACTCGAAAGCGGTGCTGAGAGCGACACGGCACTGGCGGACGATACCCATGCAGATGGACATGCGCTCGTGGTTGAAGTTGGTCATGATGTAAGTCATGCCCTTGCCCTCTTCACCGATCAGGTTCTCGACGGGGACCTTGACGTCGTCCATGTCGATGAATGTAGTACCGGCGCTGATCTGGCCACCGACCTTGAGCCGGCGCATCTCGACGCCAGGGTGGCCCTTGAGGGGCACGAGGAGCAGCGACAGGCCGCCGGCACCCTCTCCGCCAGTGCGGACAGCCATGGTGGCGTAGTCGGACCAGATACCGTTGGTGATCCTATATAGAAATCAGCAATTGAAAGAACGCCGTAGTACGGATATACATGTACTTACCACTTCTTCTGGCCGTTAACAATGTAGTGCTTGCCATCGGGTGTCTTGGTGGCGGTTGTGGTGATGTTGGCGACGTCAGAACCGGCATCGGGCTCAGTAATAGCGATGCAGATGCGCTTCTTTCCAAGGACGATCTCGGGAACAACGCGCTCCTGCAGCTCCTTGCTGCCAAACTTGAAGATGGGAGGGAGGCCGTAGGAGACACCGACGGTGAGAGCGCCGGGAGGGCCGGCAAGACCACCCTTGATCATCTGTCCACGGTGCACCTTGTCAGCACAAAACTTCTGAATTGTAGTGGTAATAAATATCGAATCACGGCTTACCTCGTCAGCGAAAATAGCCGAGTGGGTATAGTCCCATTCCTCAAACTTAACGCCGCCAGGCATCTCGTGGATGCCCAGGCGCTTCAGCCAGTCGATGGGCAGCGGCGCAGGCATGGTGGCCGGCAGGAAACCGGCGGCGACCCATCGCGAGTAGAGATCCTCTGGGACGCTCTCCTCGCGCTCCCACTCCAGCGCGTGCTTGGTGATGTTCTCGCTGATCCAGGCGCGGGCGGCCTTTTGGAAGCGGCGATGGGAGTCGTTGTGGTACGGCGACGGAAAGCCGCACAGGTACGGAGGCTCGGAGAAGGGCAGCACCGCAGGGGTGGACATGAGGGCCTTTTGGTACTCAGCAGACATGATGGGCAATGTGGTCTTCTTCCTACGAGATCCAGATAGTTTCGTTGTGATATTCTCGAGATGCAAGGTTGAAGAATGATGAATGCGGTCCACGGTTCCTAGCTCTTATAACCGACTGTCAGATGTCCGTACTCCGGGGTTAGCTCCTGTTCTAGCGCCGTATCGCTCCCCCGCGTGGAGCCGAGGCCCGTTAACCTGGAGGTTCATATAGCCGAAAGGACCTAACCTACAGCTTAGATGCAGTCAAGCAAAGGTAAGACGGGGGAAAAAGTTAAAACTTTGCAAATTTTGAAAATTAGAATGCTCTTAGCCATACGTTGAAATTGGCCTGTATTTTGTAAGCGGCGGTGATGGCATGTAGTCCTGTGATGCTTTTTGCCGAGACGATATAAGCGTCTTCTCCAGTCGAGTCAGACTCTGTGCCAGATCTCCCCCAGCACGCGCAGAGACCACCACCAATAAGAGGGTGAACAGCCGGCTCGAATTTTCCGGGGTGCATGGATGTAGCTCGTCTAGCTTGGAAAATTGAAGCCTCAGCGTTGCATGCTGAATTCATTCCAACGACAGACAATGTTAGTTGCGATAACAGCGCACGTGCTTGGCAGCGCTTTTGCAATATTCATAGGCACCTTCTGAAATGATTCTCTAGAATTGCGAGTATTTCATATTCTAAATGATTTTTTTTTCTTTTTTTTTCTCTCTCTGGCATGTCATCGATGTTTTAGCCTGTGCCCGCTGAAGTCTTATATGCGAGTCTCAGACAACACGCCCTCCCCAGCTAGACTGCCAAAGCAATCTTTGTTCTGTGAGAGCTAGAACAGTTTGAAGTCTCCATTCGCAAGTTAAAAATAGAGAAGAATTCTTTTCTGATGAACGGACTGATTTGGCAGCATTCCACGTCACCTTCCACAACAGGCATGTCCTTGGTGATGGTACAGGTTCGAAGGATCATGTTACTGTACCAACGATACGACTGTAACATATCCGCACCAGTGTGCTTGCAATTCGCGACATGAATAGCTCATAAATAGATTATCAGTCCAGAGCCATCTCCACCCCCAGACTCGGAACTCCAGCTCGGTCCATCGGCTAGTGTCCAGCAGTTTTCTACATAGTGCGCCGCCGCCGCACGTATGCATAACCTATACCACGATGTGTCGCCACTCACCACTTCTCGCCCACCATCAGAAAGTCAACTTCCCTGCTCCTTGCGGCTCGGCTGCTTGGGGCGGAGACTGCTGATTAGATCAGTCCAGATGGAAACTAAAAATTTCGTGGAACGGCTGGAAAGAGCAGCGAGCCCCAGCTAAATGCGCCACGCAGAGTAGCGGGTGGGAGCTTGGGCTTCGCGCTAGCTTTGAAGGCCGCGATAGTACGATGCTCACATACTACGTATCCATAAAATAAAAGTGAAACTATGAATGGCTACGACGCGGGGTGCATAACAAATGTCAGCCCAAAAAAAAAAGTTGGCTAGCTGAATTCAGTTGTGCTTGGCAGGACCATGTTCGTTTACACATGGGCGTGTGCGTGTTAATCAATTCGGATCTCCAGCCTCGTTTGCAATGCTCGTGGAAGGAAATATCCCCTTAATAAGTCTCAAATACTGATTTGCTTTGAAAATTTATCTCAGTCTTATATTAATTAAGATGTGCTGCCTTGCTCTTATTACTGCTAGCAGAAAAACTCGCAAGGATTTGACTGAAGCAGACAAGGCTGTCATAGCACGCAATTGTCAATTATTCCCACTTGCGATTACGCATCAACGGTAATTAAACCAGAGAAGCAGGCCAAAAGCTTTTGTTCCAGATTCGGAAGGTTCAATGGCCAGCCAGCCTTGCCATGCCGTAACTAATTGCCTTGATGCGATGACCGCAGGCTGTTGACCAGCGCCGAATCGACACAAGGCATGAAAATGCACCTCAGCCACCCAATTTATTTCCTATATTGGCCTGGGTCTAGGCAGTCCTGAACTCTGCTCAGCAGCACACGTGCATGCCCATCGATCATTCCAAGCGGTGTGGTGGGCAGGGCAGGGGGTCTAAATGATGGGAGGAGAACGAGGGTTGCCACCCGGCCCGGGCTTTGCCTGCCCGCACACCCCCCAACACAAAGTCTGACGGCTTCTGGTTCTGGAAATGCTACCTACAAGGAAGTGAGTCCTGGAAAAGGTAACCATGGGTATATTAACTAGCCCGCAACATTGCACGGCTCTTTTGCATGGCCCCTTTTCTTGCACAACTAGGCTGTGTGCGGATCGTGGGGGGCACACACTCTCCGTGTCGCACACTTGCCCGTCCCCAGCACACAATGTCTTGTCCAAAATGGAGAGGGCGGCAGCACCCCAACCGTGGAAGAAGAGAATCGGGAAGATATATTGGATTGCTTCTACGATCTCTGATGACAACTTGCATGAACAAGACAAGAACTCAATAACATGGGATTGGGGTGTCGCAAATCGCCAACGCTCTGGTACTGCCAGAACCATCGTAAGGGTTCGACAGATTCGGATTACTGTTCAGCTGGGGCCAATGGTTACATCAAAAAAAGGAAGCAATTGGCCACGGTTTGGACGTCCAACAGCAGCCTGCTGCCATGTGGTTGCTGTGCCCGGGCACCCCCTCTTCCCGTCAACAGCCCGCCCCAGTAAGACAGCTGTGGAGGAAGTCTGCCGAGCCACGAGCTCATGGGCATCTTTGTTCCGGTTGGATACAGGGGGAAAATTACGTGCATGCTTGCCACAGCACAATGCGTCGCGTCGGGTACGCCTCTCGTAGGCCCTATGCACCAGTGACAGATCTGGCCGTCCCGACAGATTCAAACTGCTATCATGTCATTTATGACGAGGCGACAATTTCGGAAGCTGCTCTCTGATAAGATTGCTCGGCGAGTAAATATAGCACCATGGAACATTGACGGAACATGGCTGCTGCCCTCGCCTGGGGTCTGAAAAGATGGTGATGCTAGGGCGCGAAACTCAACCTCGGCCGGAAGTGAAGCACCTCGTCACGTCGCTTGCCGAAGCCAGCAGAATCCGGTCAGACAGTGCTTCTCCGCCCGCACGGGAGGGACCAGCAGTCGGTGTGTCCAGACAGGACATGGGTGGCGAGCACGGCAGCGGGAGGCGGCTCTGGTGAGTGCGTCGAAACACCTACTTGATAGATGGGAAGGGTGTCACCCTTGGCGTGCCAGTATGTTTCCATGAAAGATCAGCAGCGGGCAGAGGGTAGGATTTCGGGCAACATCAATCGCGGCGTACCATAAGTGGCTCCAAGCCTTTCTGCATCTGCAAACCAGGTAATTGCAAGCTCGCACTCCCCGTTACGCTCGCCCTGTTGTTCCATGTCGGCTAGCAACGTCAGACGAGCGCAACAACCTGATCAGATTCTTGTCTCCGTGATCTTGTTCAAGGCGGCAATAAAAGCCTTGATGCTCCAAAGGTCAATACTCACGAACACAAAGCGCAACGATTCAACCAGCTAAGACACACTGGCGATCGCAGTGCGACATGCTACAGTTGAAACAGCGTGGCGTGCCTCTCGATCTTAGCAGACGAAAGGACAGCTGTGCGATAACCTCTGCCAGGCGTTGTGGAGTCTTGTCACAGTGATGAGGAGCTCAAGGAGGCGCCCACCAGTCAGTCAATGAGAGGAGTTTGTCGAGACGAGACCTCTCTGGCAGGAGCCGTAGGTGCATTGCGCTCCACTCCACCAAGAGCAAGCAGACAAGAGACAAGTTAAAAAAAGACCCCCGCTAGCTACAACTCCAGTAGAGGCCCCCCAGTCATCCATCCATCCGTCCCTCCCTTCCATCTTTGACCCCTGTCACTGTTGACTCTTTACTGGCAACGGGCGCAGGCGGAGGAGAGAAAAAAACGAAATGAAGGACTGTCACACGCCACACGCCCCCCTAAAGTGGGCTTTTTAGCGTGAGGTTATCCGGTTCGAGCCCACAAGGCAATGCACGCGAGAGAAGCCGTCGACGGGCGGACCTGCGGCGGGTCTAACGCCTAGCTTACTGCACCAGCAGCCGGCAGTAGGAGAGGGTGGTGGTGGCTTCTCCATGCAGTCCAGTCCAGGGCTTCAGACAGCCCACACTGTGGTGTCAAAAGTTTCGAGTCTCTTTGTTCCCTCTCCAGGCCCGCCGCCTCGTGTCCTCGCTCTGCCCTGGACGCAAGTCGGCGCCCGATTGGCGCAGAGCTGGCCAAGCTTGTGTTCCAAGGCGATGAAACCGCCAGTAGCCCAGTCCATCGAAGCTTAAGCCGCGGACCTGTGTGTGTTGTCTCTCTCGCGGTGTGTGTGGCATGGCGTGCTCAACCGATGCGTTGGTGTGGTTGCTTGTTCTCCATGCTATTGCTGTCCAACGCGAGTCGGAATAGCTGAAGACTAAGACGGCAACTGCGCAAGCGACAGAAGCTCTGAATGATGCCAATCTGACACCAGGCGCTTTTGATGCTGCGATGAGCTGAGCGGAATGTTTTCTGTGTTGCGAAACCCGCATCTTGTCTTTCATCTGCACGCTGACAGCGGCGGCAAAATTCAGCCTCTGCGGAACCTCGCCGGCAGCGTCCCTTTCCTGCTTCCGTCTCCAAAACGCCACGGCTGAAGCTCTCAAACGAGTTCTCTCTCCGGTGCCACGAGCCCCACTGCCTCTCCCCGAAAGACCTGCTTGACTGGCATGGTTACACCACAGGCTCGCCCTGCCCTTCGTTGTTATTTCTCCTAGCTGCTGCTGTTGCAAGGATCTCGACTGGGTTCCGGGTTGTAATTCCATCTGGTCCAAGCCTGCGGCTGCCAGCGGCCATCGCCAGTCATGGGACGGGACTAGCTTTCTGCGAACACGGGAACCAGATAGAATGCCACGAGTGGCCAAGTATGACCCAATTTCGGACATTGCGGCGGGTAACTTCTGGATTAGGTTCATGCTCCAAACTTGACCGAACTGTGAATGTGGGTGCTGATGTGGGTGTGTCTCCTCAGCGCCATTGGATCTGGCATTCGACTGCCACAGCGCCGCGTTATCTCATCTTACTCTCCATTATATGTCACGCAAGGGCCAAGCTAGCTACACTCTCTACCCATTCTGGAAGCTAGTCTAAATCCAAATGGAAGCAAAGGGTTTAGGTATATGCGCCGTCGCGGGAAGCGCTACACGCAAGCCAACGCACTCCAGTAACTGACTCAGAACGTACCAAGTCTCCCTCAGAATGCCGGTAGACCATGCTTTGGCGAGAAAGATCTTCTCTTCAATCATGCAAAGTTTGTAATTAAACGTAAGAGTTATCATTTCACATGCCCGATGCACTGTGATGCCTCCATGGCAAGCCACGCAGTGTTCTGGAGAAAAACTACTGGAGAAACCCGCACCCATGCGTGGTTGGCCCCCACCAACGGCCAGCCTTCATCAATATCCTTGCTCTCAAAAGGAAGGGCTGCCTCCGAATTGACTCTAGTGCCGTACTTAACGGACTGGCACTGATAGTGAACTGTTAGACTCCAAGTTCAATACCCTCCCACCGCTAGCTCTACACCCCCATGCATGCCACCCGTTGCATGCTCCATACCCTGCGTGACAGCCTGGGTTCTCTGCAAGCTGCCATCTTCTCATTGGTCTGACACCAAAGAACTTGGGCAATGGTTGACCTTGTGTGTGGTGTCCGCATGAATTTTGGCCACACACCGTACTCGTGTGTGCATACGCCAGGCCATGTGTCCAAAATACATGACATTGGCCGCTAGAACGGCTGCCTCAGCCGAGGTGAGCCTAGAAACATGGATTCTGCTCCATCTTTTCATGCCTTGATTTCTTGGCTGAGCCATCCCAGGGCGAGCCTAGCTCTGATGCGGAGGCACCATAGTCTAATTATATCGTTGCTATTGTTCCGTAGTGGTCCCATCCTTGATCTTAGCATTGCCTTGCGCGAACTCTCAGTTCATGGTCCCTGCCAATTGCTTACGGCTACGAAATTGCAACTTTTCTGCCTTTGACGAGCCGAAAAGGACACGAAGATCTTCAAGCAAGGTGACGCTTCGGCTTCTTCTATCTATCCTTGCTCCCGCCTGGTCAGGGTGCTGCATCAACAATTCCCAAATTGCGACTCGTCACACGTCGCAGGCACACTTGGCGGCTGTGGGCTTCCTTCCATCAGGCTCACCTGCTAACTCTGGATCAGGATAGCGAATTGCGGTTCCATCCGTTGAGCTGACCCAGCCCGCCTCGCATGAGAGCCCTGGACGCCCAGCCCAGCGAGGAGCGTACGCAACAGAGCCGCCCCCCGAGAGTGGACTAGCCATACAAAAGTTCTGGTTATTTGCCTTCCCGGCATCTCACACGCCTCTCGTAAAGGGAAAAGCGCCCTTTTCTGTTCGCCATTTGGCTTCTGTGCCTCAGTGGAGTTTTCCGTCCCTGGGGTGGGCTGGCTCACCTACCCGTTGGCTGGCTGCCATCGACTGGTACTAATACCTGAGCGCCTCGAATCGAGTCGAGCAGCCTTAAAAGGTCTATGCATGAGTCCCGTACCAGTGGCAACACTCCTTCAAGCATTCGAGGCCATTCCCCCACAAGTTTACTCTCCACCGCCATCTCCATCCTTGCTCTGACGAACAGAGTATAAATTAAAAACAGCAAGGGAAACCATAATAAGTACTGCCCAAAAGCTGCCTCCGGAGAGTCTCTCTGCTGCCCAAAAGAGGCTGACCCGCCCTCTTGCTTTTCAGCGAAGCCTGCCTTCCAAGTGGCTGCAGACGTTGCGCCTTCTAATCCTAGCAATATCAGTACAGCCGGCGCCGACCAAGGAGAGAGGAGAGACGTGTGTGCTGCCAGACGAGTCAGTTTGAACTTCGTCCGGTACTTGATTTCTGATCTCGCCTGAAGTTGAACGACTCTTGCTTGTTTTACGCCTGCGCTTTGTTCGAGAAAGCGCTCTGCCGGCCTGCAGGAGAACCCCCCGAGGTTCTGCCTATGGCCTGATTGCTTCTCTTATTCCAGGGGTAGATATATCACCATCTACACTTTTTTTTTCAATTCGCTTAAGAGGCTGGCCGCCTCGTCTTGCTGCGCCTCTCGGTTCCGTTCTCGCCCCAGCTGCGCAAAACTTGTTCATTTGCGTGGCGCGTCGAAGCGACGATTCTTCTCCAGTCATCCTGGGGTTTTAAGGAGAGCATCTGTTTGATCGAGAGATTTTCCGGCAGCAGCGCCTCCGCTGCCTCGGCAGCCGCACGAAGCACGATTCAGTATCGTATCGAACGTGGCAGTTTCACCAGGGGAAACGAAACGACGGAGCAGCCACAAAAGACGATGCCGCCGCTGGTTTCCTAAGGAACTTCTGACCATCGACCACTGGTTGCCCCGTTTTCCAAATCAACCTCCTCACAGAAGCCATCTCCCGAGCCTCCTCCACCCGTTCCATTTGTCGGCTGGTTTATTTGATTTTGCTTGTCTTTGTCGACTGCCGTATAATACCAATGTTTGCGACGCAAATTTGCGAACCTATTGCACACAAGTGGCCGCTGGAGAAATATTCGCCATCTTTTTCAGAGCAAATACGGCCTCGTATGGCAGACCCGTACGGAATAGGGTCTTCGGCAAAGCCGTTGTGGCCGGAAGAAGGGATGTACCTGCAACGGGGAGGGACGAGCCATCCGCAGCAACTGTTTCCTACGCCCCAGGAATCCGCACCGGAGAAAGGACCCGATTCCCTAGCAGAAAGCCATGACGACGGTCCTCAAAGCCATACTTTTGGCGAATACACGGGTTATAGCCATGGATATGACCCAGGGTCGTCTCGATTTCGTACCCGAACTTCGCCATCTGCACCCAGCATCATGACCGACACACCGGGTTACCGGGGATTGCAGAGCTCCGATCATCTATGGAGGAACCGAATGCACACCAGAGGTGATCCTGGTGGCATGACACATTATGGTCATGAAGCAGTTCCTTCAGCTGCAGCAGGCTCGTTGGGAATGGGACATGGAGAAGGGGACGAATATTCTGATGAAGGAGATGTTGCAGAAGGAGAAACCGAAGGCATCCAGCAGACTGCTGCAGAGAGATTAGCCTCACGAAGGAAGATGAAGCGCTTCAGGTACGGAATTTTCGCAACAGTCCTTCGATTATCTTGAACTGACAGGGGTCTATCTAGACTGACCCATCAACAAACCCGGTTTCTGATGAGCGAATTTGCCAAGCAGCCGCATCCTGATGCAGCGCACCGAGATCGATTATCTAGAGAGATTCCCGGCTTGAGCCCGCGTCAGGTTCAAGTTTGGTTTCAAAATCGGTTAGTTATATTCTATGACTTGACTTGCGCGTATTTCGCTCTGCTAATTGCACTTGCCAGACGCGCCAAAATAAAAAGGCTTAATGCTGATGATCGCGAGAGAGTGGTCCAAATGAGAGCGGTGCCAGAAAACTTCGATAATGTCCAGGCATTGCACTCCCCCTACGGCGCGGTACAAGCATACGATGGATCATTACCGCATGCTCCGAGCCACCAGCAACCGCACATGTACGGATCCCAGCACCAACGTCCACTCATGGTGGATGTGCGACGCACCGAAGCCGAACATCCAATGCAATCGACTGGCCTGACTCCTGTGTTTGGTGGAATTGGGTTTGGCCAAAACCATGTTTCTGGCATGTTAGACACGAACTCTATGATTTCGTCTCCATCGACATTTGGGTCGAACGACAGATATACATATGGGGCAAGGCAGTCTGGGGCTGGTATTCTAGATCCTACCAAGGGTTCTACCACCAGCAGTCCCGTGAACGAAAGCGATCATCGATCCGGCCCAAGACCGCTGCGACCAGCTGGGCTAGCAGATCCTCTCTCAAGGGGACGGTCCGCGTCCTTACAATCTACCATGGGCTCTTCTATGTACTGGAGAGGGAGCGGCCTCGGTGACGTGGCGGAGGTGCAAGACCCTGCCTCAGAGCATGCGAGTGAGGCCCAAACACCGTCGCTGCACACCTCGTCGTCAGGCATGGGCCTCAATACCCTATTTTATGGCGGTGGGTACTAGCCCGTGTACGGTAATACGCAACAATGATTAACGCCTGCATTATTGTTCAGGTGACGCATCGACACAAACTTCAGGTACCACAGGCGACGTGGGGTCCCATCAAGATCCATTTCGTCGCAACCGAGCCGCTTCTGCGTCGTTTCCACAGGAGAACCGCGGGCAGTTTAGCGAAATGGGGCCTCAGTCGATGTTGTCTCCTATTCGGACGGACATTACACGACCGGCGGCGTCTACTCAACCAGGGCCAACATATACACCAGGTTACGGTTCTCCTCTCCCGTTTCCGGGAAGCGGAAGTGTGCCCAGCGCGAGGCTACTGGAGCCACGGGAACAGATGTCGCAGTTTGGGTACAACACTGGTGACACGTCGCATACGGTGGTCCAGACCTTTCCGCTCTCTTCGCAAACTGGCGAGGACGAGAGCCAGCGGCCTTTCTTTCAAGAGGCGCAGCCTGTGCAATTTGAACGACCGGGAGAAGCTTTATCGTATGCCGAGACTGCAGAGGGGTCGGATGCTATCAAGCGGGAGTAGCACCTACCACGTTCCGATTTTATAAAACTTGCCTTCTTTACTGTCCTCTTTGTATCTATTTTTTCTCCTCACATTTTTTTGTATATATGATTCGAGCCACTGGTCCAGATTTAGAGCCCAGGAAAAGCAACAGGATTGCTCGGCGTGGAGGTGGGATATGGACTGGCAGTATATATGTAGCGTATATGGAGTACGAAAAGTCGAATAGCCGTCCCCTTGTGATTGTGACACGTCTAGCTGAAAATCCTGATCCCGTCAGCTCCTGTTCATGGGCGGATGTTCCATGTAGTGCACAAGTTGATATTGGCTTCAGACATTTTAATGCCAAATGATTGTCCTCCGGCAGCCAAGCGGTTATTGCACCACAGACTCATGGGCAGCAACGACGAACGAGGCAGATAGGTTTACCAGATGTATGATATCATCATGAGGGTGGAGGCCCAGGAAGGGCACTATTCGAAAGAGAAATTGAACATACCGTCACCAGCGCCGTGTGACGCATGGCTTGGTGATATCTAAACACAGCTCGCAGAACTGTTGCTACGTGTCCATGCTACGGGGCAGGAAAAGTACAAGGATGGAGTGTGCCACAGAACGCATCCTTCCGAACAATGTCGATAATAATTGTCGAAAATGTACGTGCATATAAAATGTAACTTGCATCAGGTCATCATCATTTCATGGTAGCCGCACGAGGGGCCCTCGGGATGATGGTTTTAGGCAAGGTTAATCGGTCTCGACCGGGCCATCGCAATCGCCAGCAGCAAAGAAGAATAAAGCCGAGCTGACAATATGTAAATAGTGTTGGCGGTCTTGGAATTGTTTAGATAAAGAAGAAGGAGAAAAAGGAAAAAGCGGCCTTGTGCATCACCGCAATGTGAAAAGGTTGCGGTGGGCGGGGCCCTCGTCTTTGTGTCACGTGATGGTGTAGCCTTTTCTCGCACACCAACTGGCGTACAGTGTGTACATACAGTGCGTAAATGGTACATTGTTTGACCAAAAGGGCGTGTGCGCAATTCGATGGCACCATTCCAGCGGCCTTTCAGCGCACCCCTGCCCAGAACTGCTGCTTACCGCGCCATCTAAATCGCACTGTGCTACACCGCGTAACGGGTGTGGTAATACAGGAAACACTGTGCCACTTGGCCCACGGCCCGGACTTCTGCCTTGTTCTTCAGGCTGCGGGTCTTCACCAACCGTTCCCTCGCCCATCTCCGCCTCCATCGCCCGACCTTGCCATAATATTGTCATCAAACCTCAACCCTTGGCTGTCGCGAGCATTCCGCCCTTGTTACGACGCCGCGCCACCTGCGAAAGGAATCACAGCCTTTTGATCTCGACCCTTACGATTTTTTTGTTCGCCTCCGCCGCCAACCCACGTCAACGAGACGAACGACTGCGACACCGCGCATCCAACGCCTTTTCCCGGCGGCGCCCTCTGTCGCGCACGACTTTAACCGTCGGCGTCTAGCCAAACGGCGCTTGCGAGCATTCATCTCCAGCGTCTCCTTCCGAGATATAGCATTTTTAATCCGAAACGGCACCGACCCTTTGACGGAAACCCCTAGCTGTGTATGACGCTCGATAGCTGAAGGGAAGGCTCTGCCTAATCCAATCCGCTTTTGCCAGCGGGCAAACTTGGAGAGACGCTTGCTCCTTTTCGAAACCGTCACCGCTCACGCCTTTTCAATATTTCCTTCTCTGCCGAGGTGAAGCTTGTGCGAGACAACGCGATGTCGTTCCATCCTCAAACCCCACAGAGTCCTTCGCAACCCTCGCCAGCCACACACCCCGACTCCATGGCCACCGCCAACTCCGCCTCTACAGGCCCGACGACCCTTCCTACACCCGCACACAGCGTCACCGGTAGCATTTCACAGTCCGATCTTGCGATGGCCGACGAGTCCCCCAACAAGCGGAAGCGTCCGCTCGATGATATCGGTGAACGTGACCAGAAGAAGGTCCAATACGACTTCAAACTCGGCATTGAGGATCTGCATCTTGATGTCGGGGAAAAGTATCTGCTGCTCAAAACATGTAAGGAATCCATCTGCTGCACATTTTCCGCCCTACCTTTGGTTGAGATGAAGGCGTCAGCTGTGTGGCAGAGTTTTTACAGTGAAGAGTAGTTGTGTTAACAATAGCAAACTGCTACAGCTTACCCCGAGTCGCTCCCACGAACCTCGGAGGATTTGTACGAGATGTTTGGCCTAGCCGACCTAGCAGCTGAAGTGGCGCGAGAGAAGCCCAACGGTGAGAAGAATGCCCTCCGCAAGACCTACAAGGGGCACATCAAGCGCCTCGGTGTTGCAGGACACTTTGACGTGCAGAAGAAGAAGGAAGATGCGCCCTCAGATTTCATGGCCATGCTCCAGGTGCCCGACTTGGAGTGGAATGTGCACCAGGTCAAGGGTCGCGAGATTGGCGATGGCCTGTCTGAATCCACGCTCTCCAGCTTGGGCCGAGCCATGACCCTGTCCAAGGGCCCCATCGCGCGATCTGTATGGGACGCCTCTGTTCTTGGCGACATGGCCCCCAACAACAATGGAGATACGAGCAAGCCTGCCGCCCCCAGCAAGGGCACTGCGCCGAACACGCCATCCGCCACGACGCCGTCCGGTTTGGAGCGACCCAAGGGTGGCGCTGCCTCTGGCTCGGATCCCCTGCGCCCTCGCCGCAACATCAAGAAGAGGACCTATGGTGACAGCAGCTATGAAGGCTATGGCGAGGGGTTCCCTGATGATGATGGCGGCGCTGATACAGGCTACTCTACCGGAGAAGGCGAAGGTGGACAGAAGCGTCGGAAGAAGGTAAGGATTGCCGACCTACATGTTGGCAAAGAGATCATATCTAATGCAAGCTGCAGAACTCCGGAGCTACGCCGCCTTACCCACCAGTACGGCAGCACAGCTACGGTCCTGGCATGGTAGGAGCGTAACCGATGTGTTATAAGCTTCTCCACGCCGGCCACGGATTCATCACACAAAATGGGGACAGAAGCACGACGAGCTGTCAACTCAGACTCGATGTGCCATTGTACAGGGCTTTTTCACGACAGAAAACGAGGGGAGTTTACGGCCACACCGGTTATTGATTTTATTAGAGGCCGAGCTGCCTTGTTTTTCCTTTTTGTTTTACACTTTGCACAGTTGTTTCTCTACCGTTTCTCTACCGTCACGCCCATGAGCCGGAGAGAAGCGGTATGTTCTCATGTTTCCATATTCTTTTTTTTATTAGCATGGCGTTAGGGGAAAAAGATTGCTTTTCTTTTTCATATCTTTATTTGGCTTTTCTGTTACTTGTTCTTTGGGACACCAAACGCACACAAACCACAAGTTAGAAAGGTATCGGGGGTTGATTTTTTTTCTTGTTCACAAAGGTTCTCGGCGGTTTGACGCAACAAAGACCAAGCGTCTGGTTCAGCAGCGCAGTTGCACCAGAGCGCGGCTTTCCGTCTTGCGTGCCAGAGCATCACACAACTGGGGGGAAAAGACGGTCGACATTGGGGGTGGGAAACTTGGGCCTCTGCTCGACATGAGAAGGGCAACAAAGGACATGGTGCTTTGTTCAATCAAGAATCCATGTTTGCTTTCTTTGACCTCTTGGTGCAGTTTGAGCCAGCCAAACAAAGCAACGTCGAGTGGCAACAAAGGGGTCCTTTCTTCCCATTCCTTTTACAAAAGAAAATATTTTTTTCCGCGGGGGGCTGTATACAGTTTCTTTTTTTTATTGCTAACGAGCAAGCTGGATTATGTTATTGGCTTTTTTTTTTCGCTTTTCTTTTCAGCCATTCTGCTTCCCTCTTTTTTCCTCTTTTTCCGCTTTCTTGGTCCATGAGAGCCCGGGCTCGCGCCATTGCGCTTCTTTTCTTGTGCTGGGCGAAGAATGGAATCAGAGACATTGAAGAGCGAAGCAGAAGAGACACACAAAAACCATCCTTTTTTTTGCTTGATGTAATTTTTTTTTCTTGGCCTTGTTAGATACCAGCTCATGCTCTTTATATTGTTTATTTCGATGAGGAGAGAAAAGAAAGAAAGAACTAATTGACACAAAAAAATGAGAGAAATTATCAAAACAAAACCATTCCATCCATGTTTATGAATCATGATTGATGGTCTTGAGATGAGGCGTGTAAGCATGCCCGCGCGGCTACATGTGAAGGAATCGTGAGCCATGCGATGTATTGAAAACAGGTAAATCTTGATGAAAAAAAAATACTGCTGAAACTGCTGAAATTGTCGGTGACCTGTGGGAAACAGCTTGTAAAATGTGGTGATCAGAGACTTGGTACATCTTATCGTGGCATGTTGGAGAAGAAAGTTGCGAGAGTTTGAATTAATAGAACGCTCAATACACATCATGACCACATTATACATGAAAAATCAAAAACACCACCGGTTCCGTATATCCTTTTTTGTATATTTAATTCCTGGCCGTCATATTTCCTTTGTCGTCCTCCCGTGACTACCGCGGTGCCTCCCCAAAATTGCCATTTTCTACCGACGGATACGCGCCGCCGCTCATCTCGGCCCAGTTCCAATCCAGCGTCATCGGCAACGCAAACAGGTCCTGCGGCAGCAGCGGCTGGTGGAACGGCGCATCCATGGACATGGCTGAGGGATCACCGGGGTAGCCACCCATACTGCCAAACGAATCAAAGTCGCCATTTTGCGGTAGCTGCTGATGCTGCTGTGGCTGCTGGTGCTGGTTATGTTGGTATTGTGGTTGTTGCGGTGGAGACTGCTGAGACTCGTGATTGGGGTTGCCGTTGTGCGGCGACCTTGGGTCTTCAGACGGCGACGTTGCGGCCACAGGACCCCATGATGAAGAGCGCTGGGTGCGCACCGGCGGCGAGAGCTCTTCAATGGTCGTGGGAATGGGTACTTCTGACGTGTCGAGGTTCTTGGCTTTGACCTTGCCGTTGGTGTTGCGCTTTCGGCGGAAGGACTGATCGTTTTCAGCCTTTTCAATGACGAGCTTGGCGATGCGCACAAACTCGGAGCAGACGCCGAGCATGCGGTGGACGCCACCTTGCTCAGCTTCCTGGCCAAGCATGGACAGAAACGTGACGACCAAGCCCATGAGTCGCGTGTCGGATTTGGCGCGCACATCTAGGGGATTTTGCAGGATGTTGCCAAAAAGCGTCACGAGAGCGGAGACGGGGAAGTACAGAATCAGCCTACCTGTTGGTTAGCTTACTTTCGGAGACGTCATAACAGGTTCACTCACCAGACGCATGCAAAGTCACCCTGTGGTACATATTTCAAAAGGGAGATGGAAGCTCGTGCGGCCGCGGTCGAAAGAGCAGCCGAAGAAAAGACGCGCGGGTTGAGGGGTCTCGCGTTGAGACCTTGGATCGCGTAGTCGGCGAGTCGACTCGTCCAGTAGCCATGATGGACCGACATGCGGTGGATCGTGGTCAGACAGTTGTAGTATGTAAAGTGCAGCATGACGACGTGAAGAATTAAAGGCGTGTGGGAAGCCTTGATCTCATACTCTGGGCGGAATTCGATGGGAATGCGATCCTTCCACTCTTCCAGCTGCTGGTCCAATTCACCAATCGTGTTCAGGAGCTCGCCGTCGGATTGCTTGGTTGCCTTGGTAGAGTATAGTCTCTTGTACACATGGCTTTCAATAACAGAAAATTCGCACATGACCCGGAACAGGTTCATCTTGCCCTTTCCGTCTGCCAGGGGAATGTTTCCGATGTTGTCCTCGGGGTCGGCATCTGGCAGCTCGACATTCATATCGTCGTCGTCCTGTGCCGGTGGTCGGCCGGATCGCAGGCAAAGGTCCTTGTCCAGCATGTAGGCGATCCAGAATACGCGCTTTCGCTGCTCGATTTCGATGGGGTTGAGGTTGAATCCGGATCCGCGCTTGTGCAAACCGATGCTGTGAGACAGGCGAATGGCGGCGGCGATGAGCAAAAACGAGGGCTGAGGGTTAGGAGTGCCTTGCATGAAGAGAGCCATGCCTAGCAGGGCCTGGACGGACAGGAGGTCGGTGTTGCGCATGGTCAATTCAGCAAAGACGCCCATGGCGTTTTTCAAATAGGCCCACGCCTTTTCGTCTTCTTCCTGCGGGACGAGATTGCTCATGACACGAAGGCGATGGGCAATGGCCAGCGCGCAATTCAGACTGGCCCACCACCCAGATCCCTGGTAAGGGTTCGAAGAATACTGGCGCTCGACGAGGTGCATAAACGTAGGTTGGTGGAAGAGCGGAAACATGCAGTTGAAGTTCTCAAAATAGTCGGTCAGCAGCGAAAGTGCTTCTTGCTTGGGCGGGAGCGGTCGAAAGACAGGACGTTGGAACAGGTCGCCAAAGACCTCGGGTTTCCAGTTGGTCCACTTGTGGTCGTCGACGGAGACTTCGGAAATCATTTCCTGGAACGAGTCGTCGCCGGTTCTCGAGTTGACCCATTGGATACCCTTGGGTGAAAAGATGGAAAAGCCAGATGATGAGCCAATGTATCGGGTCTCGCCGCTCTGGTTGGTGACGAGCGAGCACATCATCTCAGACAGCGCCTCGACCTCTTCGTGCTCCTCTTCATCGTCGCTCACTTTCGCTCGTCTGTCCTCCATGGATAAGCCAGACTTGCGTTTTTCAGCAGGCTCCTTGCCGGGCGAAGCGAGCTCGCTCTTGGGCGTCAAGTTGGCTGCTTGCGAGGGGGAGACGGGAGTGCTGTTGGAGGCGGTGGCGAGAGAGGCCTGTCTAGACTTTTCTTGCAACTTCTTTTCGAGAGCGCCGAGATCGGTATCCGGGTCATCGTCGTTTAATACACCTGCGCCAAGTGTAAGTTGACGTTGTGAAAGCGGGGTGCGGCGAGCGGTGCGACGTACCTGATAGACGAAGCAGCTGCTCCATGCGGCCGAGACGGTTCTCGAGACCCTCGATATATTTGGCACTACAATGAGAAGAGAGTCAGATTTTTATTCGTTGGCAATGGAATATTGCTGCGTGGCATACCCTTTGGGCGGGCTGCGCTTCTTTTCCACCTGTGTAAAGGCGCAGTCTGTCTTGTAAGTGGTGCAGTTGGTGCAGGCTGGCAACTTGCCGTCACACTTGATCTTTTTCTTTCTGCACATATCGCAAGCCTAATTGTCGCGGTTAGTCGTGATGCGCCTTGGGGGGCTGCCAATCTGCGCCTGGTACTTGCCCTAGCGATGCGCCGTCGCTTGGCGTCGTTGGTGTCCTCCATGAGCAGCTGGGCGTCGGAGAACATGTGGGCAGTCATGTCGGGCATGTGCGACATGTTGGGCATGCCGTCCTGGCCGTAGGAGCCAAAGATTTGGGGCGGCTGGTTCATCAACGGTGGGCCGTTGCCAGGCATCTGGAAGCCCATGTGGTCCATGGCGATTTGTGGTAGCGGTGGTAGTGGTGGCGGCAACCGGCAGCAAGCGGTGGGCGAGTGAATGTCACAATGCGCCTGTGTGGCGAGAAATGGTTCGGTCGAGCAAGCAAAAGACTGCAGATGCGTTGCGGACTTTTGTTTGCGAGAGTTGACAGAAGAGCGAGAGGGAGGTGTAGTCGAAAAGACCGGCAGAGTTGTCTGAGAGAAGAGGTGGGTGGTTTGACGACGGGCTGCGGCTGGCGCAGGGTTTTGGTGGATCGAGATCAGTCTATTTGGTGTTGTTCGCTTCTCTGTGTGTGTGCTGGCGGCGGAGGGTGCAGCGTCGCGCGGCGCGGGTAAGCCTAGGTAGGTAGGTAGGTAGGTCAGGTCGATGGCGGGATGCGGGATGCGGGATGCTGCTGTGGTTCTGCTGGTGAGGGGGAGGGCTGTCAGGAGAATCGGGCAGTCGTGGTCATATCGAGAGATTCTGGACGAAATCGAATTGTGCTGGGGTACGTTGTGAGTTTGCACGCAGCTTGTTGAGCGTGAACAAACGGAGGGTACAGGAAAAGTAATGAGAAGAGGAAGAAGGGAAGCAAGACGGACAAGCCGGAGTTGGGGATCGAGGTCAGCGGGGAGCTGGACCAGCAGCGGCACCAGCAGCAGTAGCAAGGTAGCCAAGGTACCTGAGGTGAGCAGGTGAGGTAGCCAGTTGGTGTTGGCGGGTGGTGGTGGTGGTGGTGCCCTGCAGATGCCCAGCGGATTGTGCGCTAGCGGCCGCCGTCCGGGGAAGGCCCAGGCGACTTGTTGGCGCAAACCCCACTAGAAAAAAAAACCAAAAAGAGAGTTTTTGGGGGCAAGAGGGACAGAGGGGAGGGGTGGTGGCCAGCTTCAGTGGGTGGTGTACCTAGTTACCATGACACTGGCCGCAGATGCAGGTAAGCCGCACACCAACCTTGCCATTGCAGTTGCATGGTACGCTAAGCTACGTATAGGCAAGTCTTTTCAAATGCGAATGCGCTAGGTAGTTGGCAGGTAGTTGGCAGCTTCTGCTTTGTGAAGCAGTAGCAGCTGCCGCTTGCGGGGGGAGGCTGTGCTTGCGCTGCCCGTACTCGCTGTGAGACGGAGTTGACGGACTTGTGTGTGTGTGTGAGAGAGAGAGAGAGAGAGACGGCGAACAGGAGCATGTATCCGTAGCGTGAGGCTAAACAAGGCCTAGAATCCGAGGGGATGGTTTTCCCTCGCCAAAGGAAGCTGGGGGTGAGCGCTGGCGGGCATTACTTGCAACCTGTCTGTCTGGAGATATCACGCCCTCATTGCTTGGCTGTTCAACTCAGCCTCTTTGCATGATGGCGATGAACAATGTCCTCTGGCCCGGGGGTCATCTTAATTGTCCATGATATTGAACGATTGCTTCCAACGATAGGACTGCCTAAAACCACCCGAGGTTCCTATCAAAGGGGGCTGTGCGTCTTTGAAACGGTAACGGTAACGGTAAACGGGGGCTTGTCGCGAGATTTGTGTTTCTTTCCTTCTTTCCTTCTTGGCTCGCCGCCGATGCAGGAAATGAACCGCGGCTGTCCAGCTTTTTCGATCCATAGCACGAGCCTTGATTAATATTCAGATGCAGCGCAATAGATGCCC